>JAJOOR010014308.1:0-11193 GCA_036250505.1 Solanum acaule | reverse complement strand
TGGACTCCGCCGCATAGGTGCATTGTCTAATACATCCTAACTTTTACAGTTATCTTATTGTGATACTTCATAGCACAAAAGAGAAGAAAACAATTACACGATTACATATACATAACAATTGATGATTCTTTTAACTTTATACATTAGGTTAGTTTTGAAAGAAAATGTGCCCATCATGCTGCTGAGAAAACTGGACCCTTTAAATGGCTTATACAATGGGGCATGGTTGATTTATAGAGGCTTTGACGAGATTGTCATACATGCAGAAAAAACAACAATACCCTTTCAAATTTATTCGGAAACAATTTCCAATATGTCTATGTTTTTGCAATGATGATAAATAAAGCTAAAGGTCAAACGATATCAAATGTAGGAGTATACCTACCACAACATGATTTCTCACATGGCAAACTATATGTTGCACTATCTAGAGGAATATCTATTTCAACAAAAAAAGTGCAGGTCATGACTAAACAACCAGATTGATACACTGGGACATACACAAGAAAATACTATCTACAAGAAAGTATTAGGTGAGATTTGATTAATACCAAAATTGTAAGAAATCAAACAGGAAAAAACATACACCACACATGTAGCTAATGAAAATTATATTGGAAGAATTCTTAGTTTTGGTGGAAGAGGAGACGATATGAAAAACAACAGACATCTACCACAGAAGACATTACTTTTGTGTATATAAAGTTATTCAAATACAGGGTACATTGAATTTCAAATATTGAAAGGGAGCATACAGTTCATGACATGACATAACTAAGAGGACAAACTGTTAATTCGTGCACAATTACTTACTAACAAATTGCCTAATAAAAATTTAAGAATACGACGTTCGTCACTACATGCCGAACAAGCAAGAAGGCAAATAGATTGGCCATATACTTAGTATGACGTCGTGCAATATTAAATGCATATTGATATGTTGAAAGCCTAAAATATACATAAAATATAAAATATATCGTATATAGGGATCTCAGGACTTAACCTACACGTGCAACGCACGTGCAGTGAATCTAGTAATAATAAAAGTGGGAACATCCTAACCTCAAAGTTGGATTACCATTTTGCCCCTACATTAAATTAAAGTATTAAAAATATTTAATTAATTAAATATTAATAATAGATAAATGTCTTATACTCTTCACCATCATCAGAAAATGTTGCTTAGCAACAACCTTGAAATAGGGCAAAGTTTAACGACATCAAGCTCTAAAGTCGGATATTTTGTACCAGCTCGGCTAGATCAAAGACTGTCGTAAATTGTATCTTGAGTCTTAAAATTTGGGTCCCGTAGCCCCTAAATTAGTGTACAAGCAAAAGAATAATAATAAAAAAGGTGGTCTCTGGCTTATTAAGAAGCATATTAACAACACACTAGGCTAAAAATCAAAGTTTAGGGGGTGGATGGGTTGAAAATGCAAATCTAGGTTTAAATCATAAGTTTGTAAGTCTAATGATAAAGGGTGTGGAGTAGCCAAAGAAAATACAATGTGATCTCCCTCCTAAAAGAATAAAAAAAATGTGTTTGTACATGTGAGAGGATGGAGCACTTGGTACGCAAAAGAGAAGAAACTAGGAAAGTAATGGTGAAATGAAGAAATTAGGGTGGTGAAAAGCTTAAGTAAGAGATGATTATGTCTAAAGAAATCAATTCTTTTGTTTTCAATCTTTCATTATCCATATCCACAAGTCCTAGTTGATCCTACATGTTGTGTGTCAAAATTAGTGGAGAAATACATGATAGGAAAGTTTATGGTACTGCATGTGTGCGCGAGAATGTTCTTTCTGAGAGTATGTATTTCAGTTTGTATCTTGCACCCCCACGTGTTGTCACACTATTGTGATGGGGATCCTCTTTGTGAGTTGGCACATTAGAAAGAGTAGTAACAATTATTATTATTTATTAATTTTCATGAAGTAAGGTGTTGTCTGAATGACTAATAGATAAGTTTGATAACTGTCATGTCATAATTAGTGGCCTCTACGATTAAGCGTGGGTATCAAGTCAAGTTATGTGTTAGATAGATGAGTCAAGTTTGAGTATTGTGATGCTGAAGTTTTATCTTGTTTAATGACAAACAATAGCTTAAGTTTGGGTTTTTAATAAGTTGGTGATTTACATACTTATCCTTAAGCTTATATTATTGTGTTTTTTCAAATAAAGAAAGCTGATAGTTATGACGTTCTAGCCCCAAAAGACAAGTTTTTATGATTTATAGGTGTCCAGGGTGAACCAAAAAAAGAGAGGAAAAAAAAGGAGTTGTAATTGATCTAGAAGTTGATTGTAATAAATTGATATTGATGTGGAGGAAGTGATGTGATCGCATGCCCACATGCAGTACCGCATCGCCAGTTCACTGACCATAATTCGAGGAATGATGGTTGTTAAAAACTCTAGTTATGCAATGATGTGATGTAATCACAACTCCAGATGTGAGCCACATATCATCAACCACTTAGTACAAGTTGGACACGAGGAATCACGATGCAATGGCGATGCAACAAGGCAATTGCGACCACAACAAGGAATGCGCTGACATATCTCGTTTGCGAAAATTTATTTTAGATCGAATTTCACTTGATAATTTTTAAAAACTATAAATACCTAATTTTAGGTTTTTATTAAGAGTTCTTGAATATTGAGTTTTTTGGGTTTTCTTGAAGCTTGAGCATTTTTTGAACAAAAGAATACGCGTGTGGTTTCATTCATTCATTGTGAGTATTAAAAGAAAACTTTTGGTTCTTGATTCAGTATTGCTAGCATGATTTTATTATTTATAATTCAGTTTTTGCACTTGCTATACATAATTAACCCCATAGTTAGTGTTGTGGAACTCTAAAAGCAGAGTAACAATGAGATAGTTAAGATTAGGAAAAAGAATTAAACATATTAGAACATGCATGTATTCTTTACTTGATTGGGAAAGAAGTTAAGATTAGAAAATAGAACTAACACATGGATTTGGAACTTGTGTTCCATCTAAGGATTTGAAACCTACGGTAATAATCTACTTGAGACCAAGATTAATAGTTATTAAAGTAGAACTCAAGTGCCGCCAGGAATTCGAGCGATATCTTCCATATAGACCAAAAGGACTCTAGTTGTACTTAAGAAAGTTGTTGTTTTACATGAAGATTATTTGATAAGAATTTCTTCTAAGTAACTAAATCAACATTACGACCTATAAGGAGAATCCACAACCTTACTTGTGCATTCTTATTGGTAACGACAAGGTCTTAGTTACTTAGAAATCATAAAATCAAGTATATTAAATTTTACTTTCTACAATTATTGTTAGAAATAAAGACTATTTGTTCTAGTTACACCTACGAGTAATATTCTCACCATATTCTTTGTGGGGTTAAACCACATTATTTTTGGGTTCTATATTTAAACAAATATATACTTTATTGAGAGGTGTAATTTTGACGTATTAGAGTTAAAAGTCTTACTCATGAGATGAAATCTCAAAATATCTTCGAAATGCCTTGAATTGAGCGTGAAATCTCCCATTGTCACGCCCCGATCCTGGGCATGGCCGGTACTCGACAACAATTGCTGGCTCTAAGCGAACCCTTGGTCTGGCTTAACTCTTAGGGGAAAACTAACTCATAAATAAGATAACTTAAAAGATAAACTTTACTCAACTATCTCTAAAGATAAACTTAGAATGTTTTGAAAATAAACATTCAACTAGACAAAGAGGCAACTCAAGTCTCAACATAAAATACTGAAAATGAAAAGACTCATGAACTACTGTTTATCTATCTATGAAGCCTCTAATACTATGAGGAATGTCGGGACAAGACCCCTGATCACCCTAACAAGCTGAAATACTGGAAAAATATAAAGAAGGGATCCTTTGGAAGCAATGAGGCTCACCAAACAACTCTAGAACTCAACTGGATCAATGAAGCACTGGATGCTGATCCTAATTACATGTATTTGCATCATAAAAGATGCAGGCCAAATGGCGTCAGTACATGGAATGCACGAGCATGTGAGGGGAAATCTAAAACAAGACATAAGCTTGAACTGGAACTGAAGAAACAACTTACCTCGTCTCAACTCAACTCACTTCAATATAAAGCAATAACGGTAATGCAATATAAAGAAAAGCTTTTAAAATAGTAGATGATAACTCAATGTATTGGAAAATACAATATAACTCAATTTGTACGCAAAAATACAAAGTAAACTCTGTTTGGGAGATTCTCTAACCGACAACCATCACTATGAGCTATGTGATGATACAACGTCAAGTTCACACTGCCAGAACTGTCCTATGCTTTGCCGGGGTATAGAACTTATTAACTAAGTGGATCCGCTAGACTATACTAAAAATCAATAAAAGAATCATCTAAAAAGTATGACCCCTTTTCTACCCATGTTGGCTTCATGGTTTATTGGGGTTGTGAGGTGTTAGAACTCTCCCCCATATCGGTGCTCATATACTTAGCTCATTATTTTTTAAAGAAAACATTTCCTCTTCCTTAACTTTGAGATTATTACTCAAAAGGTTTCTCTAAAAAGAGATAATACTGAAAACTGTTCATGAACTCTTTGGAAATCGATGTTTCCTCTTTTCTTAAATGTCAAAACATTTCTCTTGGGAATACTTAGTTCCCATATATCATTTTAAAGAAAATTAACTCAGCTCTTACTCTTTCTTAACTCTATTCTCAAGTCTTAAAACAAGTTTAAAAACAATTTGTGAAAAAACTTCTTAAAATGACTCGAAGAAATCTCAAGACTTGACTCTTAGAACTACCTTGAATTTGAATTCAAGGTTAAGATTCAGATTGTGAATGATTTATAGATGTTTAGAAGTAGTTTAGAGTAGTTAGATTCAATAGGGAGTGAAGGTACACTTTAGGAGAACTTAGACGGGTAAAACGATGGAAAAAAGGTGGGGGTAGACGACCCGGGCGCACTGCTGGCGCGGGGTGCCAACCACTAAGTTCAGAGACCCATTTTTGGCGCACTGCTAGCGCGCCATGCCAGCCCTACTGGCGCATCCGTGGCGCGCCACACCACCATTCCCTCAGGCAATTTCGACGAATTTTTCTACTCATTTTCTGACCTTAATTTGACTAGAATTGAATGGTTTTTTCCCAATCACTTAGAATCAAATATTCAACGTATGTACACGATAATCTACTCGAAACAACCCTCAAAACACTAACACTTATCTCAAGAACTCATCGAAATCCCAACAATCAAGATTATGAAAGGTATTTCAAGAAAATTCAACCAGAACTCAAATCCTTCAACTTTAAGAACGAATTTGCATTGAAATAATTAACATGATTGGCGAGTGGGTGAATGAACCCAATACTATGAGAACTCACATACCTCTTAGGGATCAAGCCCTTGGCGAAATCCGCAACAAAACTCAAAGATCTTGACGAACGCCTTGAACTTTTCTCCTCTTCTTGAACTCCTCTCAAAACCCTAAGTGTATTTTGATTTATGAAAACATACCCAAATCAGATTTGACTTCCAAAATATTACTAAAAATCGAATTAATTTGATTGGGTAAGAAAAAGACCAAAATACCCCTCATATTTTCGGGTAACTTTCCTTAAATGGACTACCTGACTTCAAACGGGCATATCTCCCTCATACAAGCTTGAAAATTAGCAAACTTCGTGGCGTTGGAAAGAGGATTCCAAGACCTTTTATTTGATATTTTACGGGCCACCTAACTCATCTTGTACTGAAAGTTATGATCGTTTGAAGTTGACCCAAAATTTATAACCTATGCCTAACTTGCAAAATTTCAGATTTTGCTATTTCCAATTTAGTTCTTTATGTTTTTAGCTCTTTCAAATACCGAGGTGTTACAATATCTCCCCCTTGAGAACATTCATCCTCGAATGAGATTACTCTAAGTAGACTAAGGGTGGTAACATCTAACACCCTGTTCAAACACTCAATATGCAAAGTAACACAACATTTCAACTAAAACAAATGCCAAGAAAAGGATTAGCACCTTAATTTGGAATTTCTCCAGACTCAAAGAGATGTGGGTATCTCTTCTTCATATCCTCCTCAGCCTCCCAAGTAGCTTTCTCAACAAACTGATTTCTCCGTAAGACATTGATTGATGCTACCTCCTTGGTTCTCAACTTGCGAACCTGACGATCCATAATCTGGGAATCTCCTCATAAGATAAGCTATCCTTAATACCAATGTATTCGGTCGGTATGATAAGTGAAGGATCGCCCATACACTTTTTCAACATTGAACTATGGAACACCCGATGGACCGCTGCCAATTCTGACGGTAGCCCCAACTCATAAGCTACATTGCCAATCCTCTTGGATATTATGTAAGGACCAATATACCGGGGACTAAGCTTCCCCTTCTTGCCAAACCTCATAACACCTTCAAATAAACCCAATCACCTACCTCAAACTCTAAGTCTCTTGTCTTAACATCAGTATAGGATTTCTGACGACTCTGCGTTGTTTTCAACCTCTCTTGAATAGTCTTTACTTTCTCCATAGCTTGGTGAACCAAGTCTGGTCCTATCAACCTAGCTTCACCAACCTCAAACCATCAAATAGGAGATCTACATCTTCTCCCATAAAAATCCTCATAGGGAGCCATTTGGATGCTAGAGTGATAACTATTGTTGTAAGCAAACTCAATGAGAGGTAAGTGATCATCCCAATTACCCTTGAAATCGATCACACACGCCCTCAACAAATTCTCTAAAGTCTGAATTGTATTCTCTGCTTGACCATCACTTTGGGGATGAAAAGCAGTACTAAGGTTCGCCTTCGAACCCAAACCTTTTCGGAAAGACTTCTAAAATTGTGCGGTGAATTGCGCACCTCTATCTGAAATGATGGACACCGTAAATTCATGAAGTCTGACTACCTCTTGAATATATAACTTAGCATAATCTTCTACTGAATGGGTAGTCTTTACCGGCAAAAAATGGGCTGATTAAGTCATTCGATCTACAATCACCCAAATCGAATCATGCAGCCTGCGAGACCGTGGTAAACCTATAATGAAATCTATATTGATCATCTCCCACTTCCATTCCGAAAGATCTATATTCTGAGCCATATCACTGGTCCTCTGGTGCTCTACCTTGACTTGTTGGCAATTCAGACACTTAGCAACGAACTCTGCAATGCCCCTCTTCATACTCTCCACCAATAGACTTCTCTCAAGTCATGATACATCTTTGTGGAACCCGGATAGATAGAATACCTGGAGCTATGAGCTTCCTCCATGATCCTCTCTTGGAGTTCATCCACCTTTTGTACACATAATCTACCTTGATACCTCAATACACCATCTCCCTCTTGTTCAAAAGCTATCACTTTTTGCTTATGAACATTTGCCTTCAATTCAAGCAAAATAGGATCTTGATCGTATTTCTCTTTCACTTCAGACACTAATGATGATTCAACCCCATTCATCACCACTACTCCTTCTTCATTGGAATCCATTATCCGGACTCCCAATCTTGCAAGTCTATGCACATATTTGGCTAACTCTTTCTTGTCTTCCTCAACATGGGAAGTACTGCCCATAGACAACCTACTCAATGTATCAGCAACAACATTAGCCTTACCTGGATGATAGAGAATATTCATATCATAATCCTTGAGTAACTCCAATCACCTCTCTTGTTTGAGATTAAGTTCTTTCTAACTAAATAACTACTGAAGACTCTTGTGGTTGGTGAACACATCTACGTGAACATCATAAAGATAGTGACGCCATATTTTCAAAGTAAACACTACATCAGCCAACTCTAGATCATGGGTTGGGTAATTCCTCTCGTGAACCTTAAGCTGTCTCGAGGCATAAGCTATAACTTTGCCATCCTGCATCAATACACAACCCAATCCAACTTTCGATGCATCACAATTCACAACAAAACCTTGTGTACCCTCCGGTAAGGTCAACACTGGCAGTAGTCAACCTAGTTTTCAATTCCCGAAACCTTTTCTCACAAGCTTAAGATCATTGAAACTTAACTGTTTTCTGAGTTAACTTGGTCAACAAGGATGAAATAGATGAGAACCCCTCGACGAACCTTTTATAATAACTTGCCAATCCTAAGAAACTCCTAATATCAGTTGGAGACGTGAGTCTAGGACAGTTCTACACTACCTTAATCTTCTGAGTGTCAACTCAAATCCCATCACCAGAAAAAATGTGACCTAAGAATTCCACAGACTCAAGCCAAAATTCACACTTAAAGAATTTAGCATACAACTCTCTATCCTTGAGAGTTTGAAGAAGTACTCTGAGGTGACTAGCATGATCTTCCTTATTCCTCGAACAGATTAGAATGTCATTAATGAACACGATAACATACATATCTAAATAGGGCTTGAATACTTTGTTTATAAGATCCATGAACACTACAGGTGCATTAGTTAGGCCAAAAGACATAACCAGAAACTCATAATGACCATAGTGGGTCCTGAAAGTTGTCTTAGGATGCCATTTTCTCTTACTCTGAACTGATCTGAGGTCTATCTTAGAAAAATAAGTGGCACCCTGAAGTTGATTGAAGAAATAATCAATTCTCGAAAGACTATACTTATTCTTGATGGTAACCTTGTTCAACTGACAGAAATCTATACATATTCTAAGAGAACCATCTTTCTTCCTCACAAATAAGACTGGAGCGCTCCAAGGTGAGACACTTGGTCGAATGAAACCTTTCTGAAGAAGATCTTTCAGCTATTCTTTTAACTCTTTCAACTTTACTAGAGCCATTCTATATGGTGGAATAGAGATAGGATGAGTCGGGGAAAAATATCTACACCGAAGTTTATTTCTCTCTCAGGAGGAACTTCGGGAAGATCATCGGGAAAGACCTCTGGAAACTCACTAACAACTAAAACTAACTGAATAGGTGTTATCTCAACACTAGAGTCATTAACTCAGACTAAGTGATAGATGCACCCCTTGGAAACTAACTTTTTGGCCTTGAGGTACGAAATAAAACGACCCTTAGGCACTACTGAACTGCTCTTCCACTCTATAACTGGCTTATTAGGAAACTGGAACTTAACTACTCGAGTTCTACAATTGACTGAGGCATAACAGGCATAAAGCCAGTCCATACCTAGAATGACATCAAAATCTATAATATCTAACTCAACTAAGTCAGCCATGGTGTCCTTGTGATTGACAGAAATGGTACAACCACGATAAACTCTCTCAACTAGAATAGAATCACAACCCAATGTAGAAATACTGAAGGGCTCAAGAAGTTGCTCAGGAAGAATATCAAAATTCATGGTAATATAAGGAGTCATAAAAGATAGACTTGCTCTTGGATCTAGCAAAGAATAAACATCGAAAGAAAATACTTTGATCATACTAGTGACAACATCTGGGGAATTCTTTTGTGCTTGGCGACTAGTGATAGCATATAGACGGTTTGCTCCTCCGCTTGTCCCTGAAGTAGCTCCTCTAGGTGCAACTCTGTATGGTGGAGCAACTGAAGAAGATTGGGATTTATTGCCCCCATTACTACTACCTTGCCTGTTCTTTGGACACTCTCTCATGAAGTGACCATTTTGACCACACTTGAAACAACCAGTGGAGCCATCACGACACACTCCTTAGTGGGTCTTACCACACTTAGCACATGGAGGAGTCCCATTACCTCTTTGTACTACACTACCTTGAGACTGTGCAGGTCTAGTTATGAAGTTCTGAGAATTCTGATTCTTAAACTCACCTTTATTCCTCAGTACAGGTGCACTAGCAGATAATGAAGCAGGCCCATTTTGCTTCGATGACAGGTTCACATTACTCTTTTGTTGTCCAGAACTCATTTCCTGATTTATTTGCCTTATTGTTTCAGAATTCTTCTCTATCCCTCAGCTTATCTTCCTCAACTTGTAGCACATGGATCATAAGTCTTGCTATGTCCATATCCCCTATCAGCATAGCTGTCTTTCCCTCCTTACTTGACAAACGATACAACCCAACAAAGAACAGACTCATATTGCTCCTCATGTCAGCAACTATCTCCGAGGAATAACGGAAAAGTTGGGTGAACTTAAGACTGTACGCATGTACACTCATAGATTCCTATTTAAGAGTGAGGAATTCCCTTACCTTGGCCTCTCTCATTTCATGGGGAAAGAAACTCCCCAAAAAGGCATCCTCAAACATCGCCCAACTTACAATTGGTGCACCTTCAGCATTACTCTTCTTCCATTGGTCAAATCACATTCTAGCGACACCCTTCATTTGGTATGCAACTAGTTCCACTCGCTCAGCATCAACAACATGCATAATCTCAAAAACCTTTTGTAGCTCTTCCACAAAGTTTTCTGTATCCTCAGTGACACTTGAACCGGTGAAGTCTGGAGGATTCATCTTTAAGAACTCCCGGATCCTGGACGTATGTAATGATCGGGTTTTGTCATTATAGAAAAGTCAATGGGGAAAATTTTTGGGTCGAAAAACCTTTTTGTAGTAACTTGGAATTTCCCAACCTAGTCCAGATTTGGATGAAATTAGAGTCATTAAATTATAGGGAAATCTGGTAACAATTGGGTGATCTAATTATGAATTTTATCACATGAGTAGATAGCTAAGACGTTAAGGAACCCGTACGACTTTACGAAATTGAATTCGGGCGAGTAGAACTCCCGAAATTGATCTTAGCGTGAACAAGTAGTTTCTGAGTGTCGTTGGTTGAAGGTGTGTTATGAAATGGGGGTCTTGGAATAATTAATTTTGCTCACTGGTTCCGTGTAAGCCTCTGAGGTGGGATTTTTGCTGCCAGGGCAGGGTCGCTACAACGGGGCGGGTGCCGCCATAGCGGGACAGACGCGACTTAAAGTCTGAAATAAACCCCAAAAACATTTTATTCTGCAATTGTCAAACTTGAGAGCTAAGGAACGAACCCAGGGGTTTTCTTGACAGTTTTCCACCATTCTTGAGGGTAAAGGTAAGATTTTAACTCCCCGAATCCATTTTTCGATCCGTAGAACATAATCTAATGGGTAATTATCGATGGGGAGGGTTTTTGTCACGACCCGGGATCACCCCCTAGTCGTAACCGGCGTACTCGACCTCGAAGAGGTCTAATACAAGCCTCTTAGCATTCATTCATCGCATAGACACTAAAACCATAAGGAATTAAAAACTTTCTTTACCAAGAAAACATT
>JAJOOR010014306.1:0-28956 GCA_036250505.1 Solanum acaule | reverse complement strand
AAAGTATCTTTGTGTGTGAAGAAAGTTTTTAATTCCTTATGGTTTTGGTGTCTATGCGATGAATGAATGCTAAGAGGCTTGTATTAGACCTCTTCGAGGTCGAGTACGCCGGTTACGACTAGGGGGTGCTCCCGGGTCATGACAGTAGAATACAACATAACTGAAATAAAATGGATAGCTCAAGATTCAGACATGCTAACTGAAAATGCAACATTAAGTACTGATAATGAAACATTTGAAAACTGAGGCATGTATATATGTTTATCATCCTAGCTAGTGTAATTCATGAACTAAATGAATCTACATAACTAGGGTTCTGAATTTTATGCATGGAACTAAGCAACAATGCTACAACAACATGAAAACCTGATTAGGAATATTCTATAAGCTAAATCACAACAATTTCTAAAGTTCAAGAAACCCTAGGTCTAAGCAATATTTAGGAAATCAAGATTCTGACTGAAATCTAGGGACCTAATGGGTGAAAGGAACCCACTAGTGAAATTCCACATACCTTGTGGCGAATTCCATGGAGAATCTTTCGATTTTGGAGCTGGAACTGAGGGAAACTTGTTGCGTTCTTGGAGAGGGTTTGGTCGATGCTTTCTCTCTTGTTTTGCTTGGTTTGATCGATATTTGGGAGAATGAATTGGTTAAGGTAAGGTCTGTTTAAGTTACTAAGCTAAAACTGACCAAAACGACATAGTTTAGGGGTTAAACGACGTAGTTTAGGTGGTCAACGCATAGGGGAAAAGACCAAATGACCCCTGACTTAAAATCTATCGAAGCCACTGACGGGCCTGACCGACGGACCATGGATGGACCTACGGTCCGTCTTGGTCAACCGTCGTTCGACGTTTGGGAGCTGAACCACGGCTTGGACCATAGACCGTGGTCTGACCTACGGTCCGTAGGTCCAGACTTAGCTGGATTTTCTAGGTTTCTAGGGAGGGGGAAGTAGATGGCCAACCAAGGACCCCACCTGCGGTCCGTAAGTGACCCCGTTGGTGGAACCTGTAACTTCTGGAATTCTACATTTTGGTCTTCCTACCATACGGGGTGTTACATCTTTGACCCAATATCCATGAAAACCACAAGAAATCAACTCACGCCTAAAAAGGCTAAAATAAATCGGGACCTCTCAAAAATCAACCAAGGCCTCAACTACGCTTAAAATCATCCTCCGAATCCAACAAAACTCTTGGAATTCCGATCCGAGCACCCGAACCCCGAATGTTGACCAGTCAACCCAAATGTTAAATTTCCACTATTTCACAACTTAGGACCTCAAATCCTCAAAAATACTAGGAAACTGAAATCGACAACTCTCACGGATTAGATTTCACTTTTGAGGATTGATGGACTCGACGAAATCCCATTCCGACACTCAAAACTCCAAAAGACACCAAAATCTACTTTCGTAACAACTTAGACTTTCTAACTCAAAACTTACCAAATTCTCAATTTTTAACTCAAAGTTCGAAACCAACTTTTCAAACTTGATCGAAAATGACTCGGGGTCGACATAGAGAGGGGTAAAATGGTAATTTCTATGGAAAAATAAAAAATGACTGACCGGATCATTACAAGAGAGCAAGAGGAGCATATCCCTTATAAATATACATAAAGCTAAGTGTTTATAATGCATTTGTTGTTGAATAACACCATTTACACTATTAAAAACTGCTAAAAAATGATAGACGAAAAAGCGACGGACGGCGTCACTCCAAAAAACGACGCCATTTGCCATACTGCCCGTCGCTTTGTAATAAAAATAATTATTTTTAAAATTATTTTACAAAAAGCGATGGATGACATCTCTTAGTCAGTCATTTTTTTTGCGGTTTTTTCGCCAAATATATATATAATTAATAATTTTTTATTTAATATATATAGAGACGTCGTCCATCGCTTTTTATTAAAAATAATTGTTTATAGATTAAAAAATAACCACGCTATCCGTCGCTCTTAATTTATTTTATTTAATTAATTAATTTTTTAAAAAAGCAACGGACAACATCTCTTAGTCCGTCGCTTTTGGTGAAAATATCTAGTCAAAAAATATAAAAAAGCGACGGACAATATGGATTAGTCCATGGCTTTTTGGTCAAACATTTTTAAAAAAGCGACGGACAAAGAGACGTTGTCCATGCTTTTTGTTTAATTATGTTGCACCAGAGACGTTTTATCCCCCCAAATTTTCATATCTCTTTCTATCTTTCTCTCTCTTCTCTCCCATATCTCTAAGAATCCCGTTTGAGCCGCACCATTGCCCGTCGCTGCCACCACCTCCCTCGCCCCGTTGCCGGCCCACCCTCTGCCGCCACCCAAAAGAATTCCCCAACTGCCTCTGTTTCTTATTATAAGGTTAGGGTTTAATTTTAGTTTTTTTTTCCAATTCTAGTAATTATATTTGATTTCTTAGTTTGTATATTGTTTTAGTTTGTTGAATTGTGTTATTCAATTGTTGATTTGTACATTTGATTATTGTTAGTTAGGGAGAGAATTGAGGATTTTAGATTTTAGGGTTAGTTTTCTTTTAAATTGGGGATTTTTCAATATGATTGTAAGTAAAGTATTAGAAGTTAGAACTAACAAATAATTAGAAGTTAGAAGTTAGATTAGTTGCGTTTTCCAATTTGCCATTGTATTTGTGCTTATATATTATATTGTTGTTGAAAATTGGGTTACTTGAATTATATTCTTGAACTTAGAAATTCTTGAACATGGAAATTCTTGAACTTAGAAATTCTAGAAATTAGATATGAACTTGAATTTTTGTAGGATTTTAGAACTTTAAGTTGTGAACTTTAGAGAACTTGAATTATTGTAGGATTTTAGAACTTTAGGTTGTAAACTTTATAAATCTTGAATTATTGTAGGATTTTAGAACTTTAAGTTGGGAACTTTAGAGAACTTGAATTTTTGTAGGATTTTAGAACTTTAAGTTGTGAACTTTAAAGAACTTGAATTTTTGTAGAACTTTAGAACTTTAGGTTGTGAAACGTTAGAAATCTTGAATTATTGTAGAATTTTAGAACTTTAAGTTGTGAATTTTAGAGAACTTTAATTTTGTAGGATTTTAGAACTTTAATTGTGAACTTTAGAGAACTTGAATTATTGTAGGATTTTAGATCTTTAGGTTGTGAACTTTAGAGATCTTGAATTATTGTAGGATTTTAGAACTTAAAGTTGTAAACTTTAGAGAACTTGAATTTTTGTAGGATTTTAGAACTTTATAAGGTTGTGAGCGTTAGAATTCTTGAATTATTGTAGGATTTTAGAACTTTAAGTTGTGAACTTGAATTTTTGTAGGATTTTAGAACTTTAAGATGTGAAACATTAGAAATCTTGAATTATTGTAGAATTTAGAACTTTAAGTTGTGAATTTTAGAGAACTTGAATTTTTGTAGGATTTTAGAACTTTAAGTTGTGAACTTTAGAAAACTTGAATTATTGTAGGATTTTAGAACTCTAGGTTGTGAACTTTAGAAATCTTGAATTATTGTAGGATTTTAGAACTGAAAGTTGTGAACTTTAGAGAACTTGAATTTTTGTTAGAACTTTATAAGGTTGTGAGCGTTAAAAATCTTGAATTATTGTAAGATTTTAGAACTTTAAGTTGTAAACTTTAGAGAACTTGAATTTTTGTAGGATTTTAGAACTTTAAGTTGTGAATTTTAGAGAACTTGAATTTTTGTAGGATTTTAGAACTTTAAGTTGTGAACTTTAGAGAACTTGAATTTTTATAGGATTTTAGAACTTTAGAATTATTGAATTATTGTAAGATTTTAGAACTAAGGTTGTGAACTTTAGAAATCTTAAATTATTGTGGGATTTTAGAACTTTAAGTTGTGAACTTTAGAAATCTTGAATTATTGTAGGATTTTAAACTTTAGGTTGTCCTTTAGGAATCTTGATATATAGAATTTATGAACTAATTATTAGGTTGAACTTTAGAAATCTTGATAAAAATATAGTCTTTACGAATTTTTTGTAATTTTGAAAGACTTTATAAGTCTTTAAATTGTGATTTAGATATTTTTGAATGTTAATTTAAATTGTTGTTTTATATTTTGTATAGTTTCTTTATAATATTTTGTGTTTGATTGAGGTTGAACTGAATTGAATTGAATTACTTTTGCAGGTGGGCAGCAGAAACTGGCGTAGAAACTGCCAGTTTCGGCTGTAAATTTTTTTGCAGAAAAAGCGACGGACAGGGTGGTTTTGTCCGTCGCTTTTCTGGATTTTATTTTTTAAAAAACCTAGAAAGCGACGGACAGGGTCCTTTAGTCCGTCGCTTTCATGGGTTTTATTTTTTGAAAAATCCAGAAAAGTGACCGACAAGGTCCTTTGGTTCATCGCTTTTCTGGATTTTTCAAAATTTCATTTCCAGAATAGCGACGGACGGCGTCTCATTGTCCGTCGCTTTTCAAGATTCTAAAAAAAAATAAAAAATTAAGAAAAGCGACGAACTTTGACTCTTTTTGTAATTTTTTTTTTAAAAATAAAAATTTAAAAAGCGACGGACAGCGTCACATTATTTATTTATTTTTTTAAAAAAATAAGCGACACAGTCCGTCGCTTTTGGAAAAGCATCGAGCCAAAAAGCGGCGAGATTGACTGCGTTGCTTTTGGCAAAAAAAGTGACGCAGTCCGTCACTTTTTGACAGTTTTTTAGTAGTGTTAATACCAGAATCTAATATTTGTGTGAATTAAAATCAATAAAAATTCATTGATACTTCAAGAATGTCTTCGATGATTTAATGTTAGGGCTTTGAACTCACAAGAAGTATGAGATGAACACTTGGGGAATAAGATGGAGTAAAAATCATAATTTAAATGATAATTACTATATTATTTTTTGAATGGGCTATTCTCAATTAGGGCTCTTGATGTAAAATATGGTGAATAGCTAAATTAAAATTTTTGATTAATGATTTGATGAGTCTAATTTCTAACACCTTTAACATTTAATTGTTGTTAAGTACTGAGTTATAAGACATGGATATGGCTTGACTCTTAAGTATCAAGAATTGTTATTTTGAAAGTTTTAGCCATATTCTAAGTCTCAAATGGTTATATATGTATATTCATTCATGCGTTGATGTATTTTGGATACCAAATTGTTGGCAGCGTATGAATATTTTACCAAGTTAAGACATAATATTCTTTTGGATCTTAAAGTTGAGGTAGGTTAAGATTTACTCTTTTTGATGTATTTTTTCTAAACATATTGAAATACATAATATTTGTAAATGTGAGTTTGTGTTTGTGGAGGAGAGCGGGTACAAGCATCACCATATTGTAAAAATAATATTATATGTGAAGTTTCATTTGAATTTTACGACTGAATATTAAAAGGAAAATCTTGTTTAGAACTTGTTGATGAAATGACACTTGAAATAAGGTTTTATAAAATTTATATGATGTTTTATGCTTTGGGACTTAAAATATAGCCATCAATTTCAAAATGATAATTTTTGATACTTAAGCCCTAGACCGTGTCTTACAACTCGGTCTGTAATTACAATTAAGGTATTAAAGGTGTTAGAATCATCAGAACCACTAATCAAGAATTTGAATTTTACTATTCACCTTCTATTAATCATATAAACTATTCGGTGCTATTGATATGTTTTCATTTTCTTCATTATTTTCTTCTTCTTTTATTTGAGTTTGTTACACTTGAGTCAAGAGTCTTTTGAAAACAACATCTCTACCTCCACGTGGTAGTGATAAGTTTTGCGTACACTCAATTATCTTCAGATCCCATTCTATGAGATTTCACTGGATATGTTGTTAGTTGTGGTGCTATTGACATGTTTTCTTAAAAATATGATTTTTTGAAGTCTTAATAAATGGAATAGCACTTGTTGTACTTTCAAATAAGAAGAATTGATGCTTGAATTGCTAGTGGATTTGATATACGAATTTGATATTGTCAAAAGAATGAGTTGGCATGAACCATCATTTGATGAAAATAAATTTGTTAATGCTATTAGGACATGAATTTACTTTAAAAAGATTTAATATTTTGAAGTTACTTGTACTTACTGAGATTGACTTTATATAAATTGTAATTATCGTCATGAAATTACACGTGTTGGTGTAGGCGTGGACTAATAAAGGTAGAATCATTTGAATAGTATGATTAAGTGTATAATACTTGTCACTCAGTTGATTACCTAATTGACCTTGAATCATATGTCGATGTTGGTATAATACTCTGGATTAAAAGTATAAAAATTTAAATATGATTTAGGCCTAAGGAAATTATTATAATAACTTACTTCATAAGAATATGATTCATATGCTTTTATTAAAATCATGATAGTATATTACACTTGCCTTTTCATTTTGAATGGTATATAACTTCATTTGATGTTACTGTTTATTACTATGTATTAATGGTCGTTTGCATCAATTTTTATAATAATATTTTATTCTAACTTTGAGTTAGAGAGAGTCAATGATATTTATTGAGTGACAGTACCAATATACGCTAATCGTTGTTTCTAGATACGGTTGCCGGTTGACATCTCTTCTAATTCGTCGATACGAGAAACAAATTGTTGTGTGAATGAATCAATATCTATACATAAGCCAAGAGGCAGATTTTTTGCCAAGACTAAATAGAGAAATTCTCTTCCCACGTAGCGCTAAGAAGCAAGTTCCGATAGCCTATGATGAAATAGCACAAAACAAAAAAGGCTACGCAAATAATAGTGCTATTAGTTCGTGAGGCTAGCTCTTTTTAAGACCTTAGTTTATTTTTCATATTTTAGGAAGAGATATGACATTTTCCAAGCCGTAGTGCTAGGGTGACTCTTTTGAGGTACATGGGGAGGCACTGAAATATTTTCTTTAATCAGAAATCAAATACTTAGTGTTTTTAGTGTGTAGAGATTCCATAAATAGTTGTATTGAGTTGTAATAATCAAATTGTACATGGCAAATATGAAAAAAATATTTACTTTATTTAAATTAGTAATGCAGATATTAATTAATTAATTTGTGATTAATTATGCTGACATTATTTATCATCCACCGTTTGATTTGGAATATTAAAATAACATGTGTTGCATATTTTGAAAATTTATTTGTTTACAAAAATACCTTCACATTCTTTACCTTTGTACTTATACATGTGTTACAAACTCTTGTATTGATAATGTCGTGGTTTGCTATGTATCACTTATACTTGGGATGATATCAAATTGAGTGTATTTGTCACGCCCCGAGGCTACCCCCTGGACGTAAACACGGGACCTAGGATCATGAGTGACCCAAAGCTAACACTAAGTTGGCATATCATAAGCATACTAAAAGATTACTGAATATAGAGATACTATGCGGAAGTTTAAAATCATAATTAACTGAAAGTGGGGAATACCCAATACTAATCTGAATATAAAGAAACTATGAGTTTAATAACAACTGAAAGATCAAATTTAAAACTAAAGCTGAATTTGTCTATGTCTGAAATAAAGCCTCTAACTGACTAGAGCTGTTGGGACATGCCCACAGCTAATTTCTAGCAAAACTGAAACTGAAAGACTGAAAATAGAAAGATAACATGTTAATCGTCCTCGAACAATGAGGACTCACCACTGATGCTGCTGAACTGGAGATCGGGAACCGATCTATGGGTGATCTAAATGCTGAGGACCTGAACCTACATCATGAGAAGATGTAGCGCAGAGTATGCGTCAGTATTTGAAAGGTAATGAGCATCCATGATAGGATAAACTTAACAATATATATACATAACTAAATAAAGAATACTAATAAGTGATATAATCTGAACATGATGGAAATACTGAAATATACTGAACTGAATGAAATGACCAAGTACATAACATGCTGAAATTGAATACTGAAGTGTAACTTGAGACCTGGTCAAATGCACTGGAATCTGACTGTGGGAGCTACTAATAACCGACGTACAACCACATGAGCTAAATGTGGAGTTCGGTGTATACGCCCTATCGAGAGGACCCAATATACCTTGCCAAGGGTATAGAGGCATGACTGGTGTGATCATTAAGTATAATGCCCATATAGGGGACTAACCTATGCAAACACGTAGTTCTGGGACTATGAGGGTGACTGACCCTAGTCCAACTCGGTATTCCAACTCGATATTAAGCCTACTCCCAACTGATTATGTATGTAACACATTATAACTGAATTCTTTAATACTGAATAGCTCAAATATACTGACATTCTAAATGAAAATGCAACATTAATATACTGATAATGAAACATTCTTAACTGGGCATGTATAACAGAATAAACTGACCTAGCAAGTGTAATTCATGAACTAAATGAATCTACACAACTAGGGTTCTGAATTTCATTCAAAGATTGAGCAATATAGTTACAAAAACATGATAATCTGATTTGGATTAGTCTAACAATTGAATCACAACATAAATTTGAAATACTAGAAACCCTAAGTCTAAACATAATGAAGGGAATCAAGAATCTGACTGAATTCTAGGGACCTAATGAGTGAAAGGAACCCATTAGTGAAATCCCATAAACCTGGTGACGAAATTCATGGAGAAATCTTTTGATTTCGGGGCTGGAACTGAAGAAAACTTGCTACGTTCTTGGAGAGGGCTTGGTCGACTATTTCTTTTTCTTTTCGTTCAACTTGGATGAATTTTGGAGAATGAGTTTACTAGGGTAAGTTCTAATTAAGTTACTAGGCTAAAAATGACCAAAACTACGTAGTTTAGGTGTCCAACGTATAGGAAAAAGACCAAAAGACCCTGACTTAAAAGTTGTCGGAGGTCACCAACGGACCAGACCGATGGACCGTGGATGGTTCGACGGTCCGTTCTGGTCTGCCGTCATTCGCGACTGGGAGTTGAAGACTGGGGGTCCGAACCATGGTCCCGGACCACGGACCGTGGTCCCACCTACAGTCTGTGGGTCGTGTTGTTGGTCGAGCCTTGGCGAATCTTTCCTGGGGTTCTAGGATAGGGTTGTAGGTGGCCAATCCACGGACCCCACCTACGGTCCGTGGCCCCCCTACGGTCTGTAGGTGGCAACCATCGGTTGCACCTGCAACTTTTGAAAATCTGCTGTTTGGTCTATTTTCGGATACGGGGTGTTAAATTATCTCCCCCTTGGGAACTTTCGTCCTCGAATGAAGTTTAAACTAGCTGAATATGGAGGGAAAGAGTTGCAAACCCTACCACTAAGTACTGAAAACTGAAATCTGACTAAACTAAGTTCCAAGAACATGCAAAGACGCTGAAAATGCAAGTCAAACTAAAGGAACAAAATACTAAGACTGAATTTATGCATGAGTAAACTGAGAGACTGGAGAAGAACTATTACCTCAAGCTGGAATGGAATCGGAAGGAAAGAGGTGAGGATACTTGGCCTTCATGGCTGCTTTTGCTTCCCAAGTAGCTCCATCTACAGACTGGCTCCTCTACAAAACCTTAACTGAAGCTACTTCTTTGTTTCTCAACCTTCAAACCTGACGATCAAGAATCTCAACTGGCACATCCTCATAAATGAGACTATCCTTCACAACCATACTTTCCAATGGTACTATAGATGCTGGATCACCCACACATTTCTTCAACAATGAAATGTGAAAGACCAGATGGACTGCTGCTAGTTCTGCTGGAAACTCTAACTCATAAGCGACTTTACCAACTCTTTTCAAGATTCTATAAGGACCTACATATCTAGGACTGAGCTTCCCTTTCTTTCCATATCTCATCACCCCCTTCATAGGTGACACTTTCAGGAAAGCCCAATCATCAATTTGGAATTCCAAGTACCTTCTCCTCACATCTGCATATGACTTCTGGCGACTCTGGGCTGTCTTAAGTCTATCTCTGATGAACTGGACTTTTTCCATAGCATCATGAACCGAATCTGGCCCTATCAAGACTGCTTCACCTACTTCAAACCAACTAATTGGAGATCTACATCTATGCCCATACAATGCCTCATAAGGGGCCATCTGAATACTAAAATGGTAGCTATTATTGTAGGCAAACTCTATAAGAGGAAGGTAATCATCCCAACTACCCTTGAAGTCGATCGCACAAGCTCTCAACATATCCTCTTGGGTCTGAATGGTACGCTATGCTTGACCATCCGTCTGTGGATGAAATGTTGTGCTGAGGTTCACTTGGGTACCAAGACTTTCTGGAATGACTTCTAGAAATAAGAGGTAAACTGAGGACCTCTATCTGAAATGATAGACAAAGGAACCCCATGCAACCTGACTATCTCATTAATGTAAAGTTTGGCGTAGTCCTCCACCGAATCTGTAGTCTTAACAGCCAAAAAGTGAGGGGACTTAGTAATTCTGTCTACTATTACCCAAATGGAATCATGCTGCCTGTGAGTACGAGGTAAACCAGTAATGAAGTCCATGTTGATCACTTTCCACTTCCATGTAGGAATGTTAATATCTTGAGTCATACCTCTTGGTTTCTAATGTTCTACCTTCACTTATTGATAATTGGGGCACTTAGTCACAAAATCTGCTATATCCCTTTTCATGCCATTCCACCAAAAGACTTCCTGCAAATCACGATACATCTTAGTGGCACCTGGATGAATAGAATACTTGGAGTTATGGTCTTCCTCAATGATCTGCTGTCTTAACTCATCCACCTTAAAAACACATAAACGACCCTGGTAGCGAAGCACACCATCTCCTCCTTGGGAGAAAACCTCAACTTTCTGCTGATGAACAGGACCCTTCAATTGAAGCAATATAGTATCACTATCTAGTTTTTCCTTAACCTCTGCTACCAATGAAGATTTTGACCCATTCTGAACTGTTACACCATCATCTGATATGCTCATAAGGCAAACTCCAAAGCTAGCAAGCTGATGAATATCTTTTACTAGTTATTTCCTTTCTTCCTCAATATGTGCTACACTACCCATGTATATTCTGCTAAGAGCATCAGCTACTACGTTTGCCTTACCAGGATGGTAGAGCACATTCATATCATAGTCCTTGCGGAATTCAAGCCATCTCCTCTGGCAAAGATTCACCTCTTCCTGGATGAAAACATACTGAAGGCTTTTATGGTCTGTGAACACATCTACATGAACACCATACAAGTAATGTCTCCAAATCTTTAGGGAAAATACTACGGCTGCAAGCTCGAGGTCATGAGTCGGGTAGTTCTTCTCATGCACCTTAACTTGTCTAGAAGCATAGCCTATAACCTTACCTCACTGCATCAACACACAACCTAGGCCAACTCTGGATGCATCACAATAGATCACATAACCGTCTAAAACCTCTAGTAGAATCAAAACAGGAGTTGTAATCAACCTAGTTTTCAGTTCTGCAAAGCTTTTCTCACACTCGTCTGACCACTGAAACTTAACCTTTTTTTCAGTCAACTTAGACAATGGAGAAGCTATGGATGAAAATCCTTCCAAAACCTTTTGTAATAACTAGCTAAACCCAAGAAACTTCTGATATCTGTAGAAGAGGTGGGTCTGGGCCATTGCTTCACTGCCTTTATTTTCTGAGAATCCACTCGGATTCCTTCACTAGACACAATATTCCCAAGGAAGGCAAATGATTGCAACCAAAACTCACATTTGCTAAACCTAGTAAATAACTGGCGATCTTTGAGAGTTTGCAGAACAACCCTCAAATGAGTCGCATGTTTTAATGTCCAGAAACTAGTAAGTTGAACTAGAGAGTTCTAGAGCTTTTCGTAAGAGTTTTGGAATTTAGTATGAGGGTTTAAATCACCAAATTGATTCCCGTACTTAGAATAGGGGTTTGAGGATTAGGGCATGAAGGTACGAACCCCCAAGGACCTCCCAAGGGGTCCAATAGCCCTAAAACTGCCTAAATTGCAGGCCATTTACGATTGGCACCTACTGGCCATAGGTGGATCCATGCCTCGTAGGTTGGGGTCGTGGGTCAAGGCCTGCACATGCCTGCAATGTTGAGCTGTAGACCTCACCTACAGAGGTGCAACACGTCCAGTAGATCTACCCACAGTCCGTGGGTGGAGGGGTGTAGGTCCAAGTAGATTTTAAGTCTTTTTTAGTTAGGTGTTTATGGGTTAAGTCTTTAATTAGCTAGGGGTTAAGGGAGGCCGGTTAGTTAGTTGTTAAACCACATATAAATACCTAATAGACCCCTAAACTAAATCATTTAACTCATTCATCTAAGATCCCAAATTCTCTAAAACAATCCTCTCTCTAGAAGTGAAGAAGAAGAAGAAGAAGAGAAGAGAAGAGAAGAGGACGGATTTTTCTCCATTGATGAAAGCTTGATTAGGGCTTTGAATTAAGGTATGTTAGATTAATCATCTATGAGTCCTTCCACCCATAGAGCCCCCTAGGTTTCCCCCTAATTGTGAAGTCAAAAACCCAATCTAGCTAGGGTTTCCTTCTACATTGTGGGTAGAGTTTAGGTATGATTCCAATCTAGTGATATTATGATGAATTTATGTGATTTCTATGGTAAACCCTAGTATATTTGATGAATGTGATTTTATGTGGGTTTATGCCATGAGAGGTGGAATTGAGGAATTCTAATTGATATTCTAAAACCAATGTCATGTGTAGTATTTGTTCAAGGTTAGGAACACATAGAAGTGAATTGAATTAGATTATAGTTCAATTGATGGATCATGACTTGTAAAGATAAAATTAAACCTTTATAATCAATTGTGACTAGAATCACCTCCTAATGAAGAATGTGATTGAAATACCTTGAATTCTAGGTATATTGATGAGATTAAGAAAGAAGGCTTGAAATTAGGGCTTGTAGTCATCAATGTTAGGGCTTTAGGGGTAAAGCCAATATTATGTGATTTTGTTGTGTATTGCTTCTCTCTTACACACTTAGGCATGAACATGCTAGGAGATGAAAGGTCCTCTCACATAGAATGATTCTAGGTTGGCTTAATAACCTAAAATGAATCAAATCTTGTTAGTCTAGAATAGCTTGAAGTTATGACATATGTTCCCTTAATGTATAAATTGGCTTGGT
The DNA here is from genome assembly GCA_036250505.1 of Solanum acaule. Classification (NCBI taxonomy): domain Eukaryota; kingdom Viridiplantae; phylum Streptophyta; class Magnoliopsida; order Solanales; family Solanaceae; genus Solanum; species Solanum acaule. Next base: position 15,938 of record JAJOOR010014306.1, on the reverse strand, counting down.
AGGATAAAACCAATATTGATAGCTTAGGATTGAGGATCTATACTCTCCTAAGGGATAGCTTGACTTGGTATTGTAAATGCATTTCATGGTAGCATGAGTTAGGAGTAGTCATGGTAGCCTAGGATTGAGGATTTATACTCTCCTATGGGTAGCTTGAACTAGCATTGTTAGGATGCTTTCATGATAGCATGACTTGGTTTGGCCAAGACCATTTCATGGTAGCTTTAGGATTGAGGACATATACTCTCCTATGGTACCTTAGGATTGAGATTCATACTCTCCTAAGAATAGCTTACATTAGCATCTTGGTGTGCTTGTAAGGGTAGCTTGACTATGCATTGTAAGATGTATCTCAAGGATAGCTTAGGATTGAGGACTTATACTCTCCTAAGGGTAGCTTAGGATTGATGATCCAAAATCTCCTAAGGGTAGCTTGACTTTGCATTGTAAGATGTATTTCAAGGATAGCTTGAGTTAGGTTAGTCATGGTAGATTTGGATTGAGGGCTCATACTCTCCTAGGGATAACTTAGGATTGAGAATCATACTCTCCTAAGGATAGCTTGCATTTGTATCATAGTATACTTGTAAGGGTAGCATGACTTAGTTGGTCTAGGACTATTTCATGGTAGCTAGGTTAGGACCCTTGTACCTTTCTTAGAGTAGCTTGGACTTGTAAGTTAGTGTGTCTTCCGAGGTAGTTAGTTTAGCATACTATAATTATGTTAGCAATATGATAGCATGGTCTAGCCTATTAGGGGTTATTCCTTGGTAGTCTTGAATTGAGAAATATAATCCATTCATGTGTTGTGACTTGCCTTGTACTAAATAGATAAGTACCTTAAATGACTAAGTCAAATAGTGAAGAGGGACTAGTCCCCAACTAGTGAGTATGTATGATAGCCTAAAGTGGTACTTAGTGTGGATAGTAGTATGGGATTCTATTCATACTTGGAACAAGTATAACTTGAAGCTATTTATGAAGTATTCTCTTATGTCGTATATACTTAGCTTGGGTTGTTGCTATAGTTGCCTTCCAAGTTATGATTGACTTAGGATGATAGTTCCTTGTCAATATGAAGTAGGTCTAGAATGACACCTATGAGTAGTAAGCATGAATAGAGTGACTTCAAAGATATGCTTAGTGTGTGTGGTAGTATGGGATGCCACCCATGCATTGCACAAGTGTGCCTTGAGGTTACTTAGGAGTATAGTTCTCTTATGACATGAAAACCTAAGTCTTGACTATGAATAGGGACTATTCCCAAGAATGACCAAAAAAGGGTATTTAGCTTGGATGGTATTATGGGATGCTATCCTTGCCTTGTACAAGTATGCTTTGAGGTTGCTTGTGAAGTAGTTCTCTTGTAATATGAAAGACTAAAGGTTGAGGTATGTGAATATGAAAGTCTAAGTAAAGACTATGCCATGAACATGATGTATCTCCTATGCTCATTAACTATGTCTTATATTGACTTATGATTATATGTTGCTTATGTTGGAGATTCAGCTATGATTATGTTATTATCTCTTATGCTTATGTCTTATGTTGACTAACCATTTTGAGATGCTCTTATGATATTGTGGTAGCTATCATACTTGGTACCTTTTGTACTAACGCATACTTTGCCTACATTCTAATCAAATGTAGGGTTTCGGAGATTGAGTTCCTTTGGAGGCAAGGTTTCTAAGGAGAAAGAAGAGTTGAAGATTTGGTGAGTCCTTATAGCTTCGAGGACAAACCCATTATTTCCTTTATGTCATTTCTTTATGTTTTAGACTTTGTATGGGTTGCGTCCCAAGAGTTTTATTAAAGAGTTAAATAGATGGTTTGAGACAAAGGTTTAGTAAAGACTTCGGCTTGCTTTATGAAAATGACTTTGATTGTAAAAAGTTTTAAATTTTCCATACTTTTCTATTATTCTATGTTATGATATGCTAAGGGCTTGTATGAGACCCCTTCGGGGTCAAGTACGCCATGTTACGCCTAGGGGGTACCCCTGGGTCGTGACTCATGTTCCTCCTCATTCCTAGAGTAAATGAGGATATCATCAATAAAGACGATAACGAACAAGTCCAAATATTGCTTGAACACCCTGTTCATCAAATCCATGAAAGCTGCAGGAGCATTGGTTAGTCCAAATGACATAACTACAAATTCATAATGACCATACCGAGGTTCGAAGGCTGTTTTCAGGATGTCACTATCTCTGAATCTGAGCTAATGATAACCGGATCTGAGGTCTATTTTAGAAAAGTGACTAGCACCCTGAAGTTGGTCAAGCAAGTCATCAATCCTGGGGATAAGGTACTTTGTCTTGATTGTGACTTTGTTCAACTGCCGATAGTCAATGCACATCCTCAGAGAACCATCTTTTTTTCTTCACAAATAACACTGGAGCACCCCATGGGGAAATACTGGGTATAATGAAGCCCTTATCTAGAAGGTCTTTTAACTGATCCTTCAATTCCTTAAGCTCAACTGGAGCCATTATGTCAGGAGGAATAGAAATAGACTCGGTATCTGGAAGGAGATCAATTCCAAAGTCGATTTACCTTACGGGAGGGACTCCAGGAAGATCTTCTGGAAACTCATTTACTACAGGAACTGACTCAAGAGTTGAGGTTTTGGAGCTTGAATCCTTAACTCGAACTAGATGATAGATATACCCCTTGGAAATCATCTTCCTGACCTTAATGTAAGAAATAAATCGACCCATAGGCACTGAGCTACTACCCTTCCATTCTAAGATTGGTTCGCTAGGAACATGAAAACGAATGATCCTAGTTCTACAATCAACTGAGGCATAACAGGAATGCAACCAATGCATGCCTAGAATGACATCAAAGTCTACTATTTCTAACTCTACAAGATCTGCTGAGGTGACTTTCTGAGAGATTGTGATAGGGCAATTTTTGTATACCCGTCTAGCTATAACTGGGTCACCAATTGGAGTAGAGACTAAGAAGGGTTCTAAAAGAGTTTCTGGACTGATGATATATCGTGAGTTTACGGTAGTTTAAATACATATCACTTAAGATTTGTTTGTGTCTAGGGCCATTTTGTATTAGAACTAATGCTTATTGTGCTAAATTTGCAGGAAATAGGCTTGGACGAGGTCAAGAGAGATATAGCTGAAAAATACATTTCACTTAAGAGTTGTGTGTGTCTAGGGCCATTTTGTATTAGAACTAATGTTTATTGTACTAAATTTGCAGGAAATAGGCTTGGACGAGGTTGAGAGATATACAACTAAAATTCTGCAGAAGTGGCCACCCACGGAAGTGACCTACGAACCATAGGTCCAGTCACGGTCCGTCAATGGGTAGGCGTGGATTGCTCATCAGGGAAGTCTGACTAAGTGTGGAACTACGGAGATGAGTGACAGATCATAGGTCGACCAAGGGGCCGTCTTGCACGTCCATGAATGTTCACTGAGTGTTGAAGTTCCAGTACATGATAAAAAGTTCTAAGTGTGGACCCACGGAAGAGGACCCACAAATCGTGGATCGACCCACGGTTTGTACTGCACGTCCGTCGAATGCAACTGAGAGTTGAAGGTTCCAAACTTCTGAGAAATTGTCTAAGTCTTGAGCCACGAAAGGGACCTACAAACCGAAGGTCAGTCCACGGTTCGTAGGTCAGTATCGTCGATTGAAGCCGCATCCAGAAAAGTTTATTTCCTTATTTCGTTTCCTTTTTGTTTAGGACATGTTTTTCTATATATAGGGCATGTAAACCTTGTTTTTGGGGGTTAGACATTGTGGTATGCTTTTAGTTCTTGGTATTTTCTTGGGAATTAACTTGCAAAATTTAGCAATTTGATTTCCTAATTCCGGTTTATAATGATTCTTGCTTTGAATTTCAATTGGAGATTACATGTTTCTTCTACTGAATACGTAAGTTTGTGAATTCTTCTTCTACAGTTATGAATTGTGTTCTTACAAGCATGAGTAACTAAATCCACAATTAGGGTTGTAGGAACCATGAGCAATTAACAACGTATGAATAATAACTAAGTAATTCTTGAATAGTGTTGATGCATGTATCGGTAATTCTTTCGCTTAGAAGTCTTTTTAACGAGTGCACGCGTTAGAACTCGCCTTGTTGCTACGTGCCGGACCAAAGAGGTAGTTAATAAGAAAATAATTATCAATAGAGATTTAGTGTGATACTATCTAATAGTCTAATGTCAATTGGTGCGAGGGTGAAAACTAAGCCATACATTGATGTGATGTTTAATCTGAGGTAAAGGTAAGGTTTAGTAAATTATACACACGTAGCCAGACCAAGGTGCGGGGTGAAATTTCCTATTTGGAGGACCAAGCACTTAGGGATATATAACTTACCACTTTGCATGTGATACATTAGGAAAGGATTACTATTATTAGGATTACCACGTTAACAACTTATGGGGAATACATAAACCCTAGTTTTTCTCTCTCATTGATAACAACAAAGTTCAAATCTTTCTCACTTGTTACTCTCGGAAATAAGTTGACTAAACGAATATACTCGTGAGTTAAGTTTAAGTCTAAATCATATTCCTCGTGGGATCGACCCCAACCTACAAGTTGGGTTCTTTACTTGATAACGATCGCTTATACCTCTTTAGGGAGGTGTAATTTAAGCGTATCAAATTTTGGCGCCTCTGTCGGGGAATAAGGCTTTTAGATTAAGTTTAACTACATTATTGAACTTTAGTCAATTATTTCCTAATTTTACTTTTATCTGTTTGTTTTTTTTTCTACAGGTTTCTACTCTAGTGTATGCTAAGTACACGGAGTCGAGGCGAACCATTGACCCCATACGATCCAGAGTTAAGCAGAACTTTGAGAAGGATGAATAATCAAGGGGTCCAAGTCAACCCAATCGGTGGGAATCTAGGTGATGGAGCTGAGTTACAGCCTCATGGGGTTGTTAATGAGAATGCTCTGGTTTATGGTGATAATCTACTTGGAGATGCATTGAGGGTGCAAAATCCGCCAGAACCAAGGCTGCAAGATAACTACAGGGTCGAGTTTAATACTGTTGAATCTGAAGGACCCATTTTTCTCCCTCCACTACCTCCGGGGCATACATTCATGGTGACTAGTAGTTTGATGCAGATGCTTACAACGAGGGGTTTGTTTTCTGGTATGGCTTCGAAAGATCCGCATGGGCACTTGGCCAAGTTGAAGAGTGTGTGTAAGAGTTGTGTGGGGCGATCAGAGTTGGATATGAATGTCATAGGGTTGAGAGTCTTCCCTTTATCATTGATCGGTGATGCTGCTGTATGGTTTTCTGAGCTTCCGTACAACTCGATTCATACATAGGACCAATTGCACAAGGTGTTCATGGACAAGTACTTTCCATTGTCAAAGAAGCTGAACCACAACGATAAACTCAACAACTTCGTGTCACTACCTTGAGATTGTATGAGTAGTTCGTGGGACAGGTTCACTGCATTCATTAGAAGTGTTCCGAACCACCGCATTGATAATGCGTCACTGAAGGAGTATTTCTACAAAGGTCAGATGATAATGGTAAGGCTGTGCTGGATACTATCGCTGGAGGATCATATGGTGATTACCTTTTGAGAAGATCGCTGAGAAACTAGAGAAGATTTCCTGAAACAATAAAGCATGGAGCACTCCAAGTCTGACACTGGAAGAAACACATTTGTAGTTCAAGCCGCACCTAGTCGATCTACCGATGACATTCGTGAGAAGATAGCGCAGATAAGGACAAAACTTGGGTTGGTATTGAAGCATGTAAGCGGAGGTCCAGAAAAGCTAAATGCAGTGAATTACTTGACTAGGACTCCACTACCACCGAAGGAGGAATGTTACTATAAGGAGGATGCTTACTTGGTGAATGATCAGACGGGGGGTTTTCGAGCCAACGCCCAAGGTTCCAATTCGGATAATTGGCGCCAAGGTCAAGGAAACCAAGGTTGAAACTATGGTAACTACAATCAAGAGGGTCAATATGTATGGGATGGGAACTACATTCGCGACAACAACTACAACCGCAATAACTATGGAAACATGAATGATAAAGTTGGGCCTTATGTCCGTCCACAAAATCGGGAATCTGGAAATAGGGAAGCTGGGGGTTGTATTCCAAAGATTGAGGATATGATGCAGAAGATGATGAAGAGGTTTAATTCGACTGATGATAATGTGAAGGATATGCAGAATGACTTGTCTTGTATTGGTCAAAAAGTTGATGCCCATACAGTATCGATCAAGCAACTTGAGCAACAGATGAATCAGTCGTCCACTACAGTCAACCCACGTCAGCCTGGCACACTTCCTTGCAACACCATCCAGAATTCGAAGAATGATGGGCATTATATGGCAGTCCCTACTCGAGAGGGTAAGTAGACCATTGATCTACCTATTCCGTCTGAGGTTGAAATTGTGGTTGAGAAAGATGATGATGATATTGAGGTTACTAGAGAGTCCAAGAATGTTATAGAGAAGGAAGAGGAGATAACCCAAAAAGTTGTTCCCATGCCTAGACCTCCACCTCCATTCCCATAGAGGTTAGTAAAGAAGAATGAAGAAGGGAAATATCACATGTTTATTACTATGTTGAAACAACTTTCCATCAATGTTCCGTTGATAGAAGCTTTGGAGCAAATGCCTGGGTATGCGAAATTAATGAAAGATTTGGTGATGAAGAAGAGGGCCGTGAGCTTTGAAGATGATGATAGGATGCAACATTGTAGTGCTATTGCTACGAGGTCACTTGTTCAGAAGAAGAAGGATCCTGGTGTTGTCACTATTCCATGTACCATCGGGTTGTTGCATTTTGCTAAGGCGTTGTGTGATTTGGGTGCTAGCATTAATCTGATGCCATTGTCTATTTACAAAAAGTTAGGTTTAGGGGCTCAAAAATCGACTGCGATGCGATTGCTCATGGCTAATAGAACTGTGAAGAGGCCCATTGGTGTGCTCCAAGATGTACTTGTGAAAGTGGAGTCTTTTATCTTTCCGGCGGATTTTGTAATACTTGATTGTGAGGTCTCCATCATCCTTGGGAGATCATTCCTTGCAATTGGGCGCGCCTTGGTCGATATGGATAAAAGGAAGATGAAGTTCTGATTGAATAGTGAAGAGGTAACTTTCAATATCTGTAGGTCCATGAAGCAGGAAAGCGATCTCAAGTCAGTGTCAGTGGTGACTCATATAATGGAGTGAGGTTCTGATGTGTCTATTGAAGAGTGGTTGGGTGTTGATGCACTTGCAGCGGTAATGATGAATTTTGAGGGTGATGTTATTGAAGACTATGATGAGTTAGTTGCCGCACTTGATAGGTTCGAATTTCGTTCTAAACCAAAGAGATTGGAGTTAGATATGAAGAATCGTGACTCTCCACCCGCAAAACCGTTTGTTGAAGAGGCTCCAAAATTGGAGCTTAAGGCTCTACCATCACATTTGAGGTATGTATTCTTGGGGAGAGATGGTACTTTACCAGTCATCATTGCGGCCGATTTGAATGTGGAACAAGTTGAGGCTTTGGTTTCTGTGTTGAAGAGGTTCAAGCGGGTTATTGGGTGGACTATTGCAGACATTATTAGGATTCCTCCTGGCATTTGTTCTCATAAAATCCAAGTCTTTATTGCATTTAATCAAGGGAAAAAGTTCTGAAATATATCCGAACTTTGACCGAAATTGATGTAACAATCCCAAACTTTGGGAATGACGTTTTACTCCCCCTACACTATTTAGTAGTGTATTTTAAAGGTATGTATTTACCCACATGGAAATCATAAATATTGCATCATTATAAAGAGTAACTTGTCCACGTGGGCACATATATTCCTTTAAAATACACTATTAAATTGTGCGGGGGGTAATAGGTCATGCTCAAAGTTTGGGATTGTTACAACAATTTTGGTCAAAGTTCACATATATTTTGGACCCTTTTCCCTTTAATTAACATAAATACAAGAAAGTGTTCTCAAACTTTGTACTAAATTATGTAAGGACTATTCATTAACGGAAAAAAAATAAGTGTCAATTCTACAAACATAAATTTCTTTTCCATCTTTGTTCTTCTTGCTTTCTTCCTTTCGAGAACTGAAAAAATGTTTCAATCCATTAGACCATATGAGAGTTTAACAACAAAAGATGAAAAAATCTTACAACCTTTTTTGGTGGTTTACAAAATTTCAAAGTTGCATGATGGTCAATGTAGTCCACGATCATCACATCGTTTGGATCCTGGGGCCTAACCCACGACTGAGTCTAGATCACCCGCCAACAATACATATCAAGTCAAGAAAAATTATATACACAAATTAAGCTAGTAGTTTTGTTAGTTTTATTGAAGCAAGTTTTTGTGATTGTACTTGAACCTATATTGGAAGTGTACTTATGATTATTAAATATTCATGTCATTACACCTTACTCTAAAATTAATTATTTTCTTATAAGTTGTTTGATGACAAACTTATTACTTTTTTGTTATGACCCAGACTGTCGTGAGTGGCATTCACACTAATGCACCTGGTGGGAAAACCAACGACTAACTCAAACAATAACACCCAAAAAAATTTAAGCTAAGGCCCGAACCATTCTTTATTTACATGTAAAGTCATATTGGGTGATTCTTAAATTGCTCATATGTGTAAAGGTCAATTATTTAGTGTTGTAATTGATTTGGATATGAATTAAGGTCACAAAAACCCCCTAGCACAAAGTTGAGCTGAAAGCTTCCTTACTAATTAAGTTTTGACATAAGATTCTACTTAGGTCAACATCAGATGATTATATGTCTCAGCACAAAATGAATTAGGTGGATCATGACCTCAAAAACTGAAGGTCTATGAGTCCTCTTTCCAACGCCACCAAGTTGCCTCATTTCGAGTTTGGAGTAAAAAGTAACAGTCATATTACCAGAGAATGTCACATAAGAGTTTCCTGAAGACAATTCCTATGACTTGTTTCTACGGGTCGTGGAAATTTTGATGACCCATATTTTTAACAAGTCAAAAACATCAGAGAAGTCATATTTTGGGGTCCAATTCTTATACATCCATTTTACAGGCCGTAGGAATTTCTACGAGCTATAGTTGCGACCCATAGAATCGACTTTTGAGCCTGAAAATTGTATAAATTTTATGAATTAGATCTACGGTCCATAGAAATTTCTACGGATCATAGATTGGACCCGTAGAATGAAGTTTTGGGGCTTAAAATTCACTATAAATTCCACGGATGGTATCTACAGTCCGTAGATCAAACCACGAACCGTAGATAGACTCGTAGAAGGTTTTTGTCAGTTTATAAGACGGGTTGTTTAGTCTTTTCCCACCCTTTCTATGCCTAAAACCACGATGTCTTTACACCTACTTAAGAGTTTAAGTAAATTGTTTTAATCAATCCTTTATGTTCATTAATGCTTTCAAGTCTTAGAGCAAGAATCCTAGAGGAGAAAGCTAGGGTTTCAAGCATTCTTCAAGTTTTCACCGATTTCGCCAAGAATTTTGCTCTTCCAGGTATGTAACGCTACTCATAGTGATGAACAAAGTTCATCCACACACCCTACATTTAAATTAATTCATTAAAAGGTTAAGTTCATAGTTTTATCTTTAGTCTCTTGAAATCCAAATTTAGTTATGTTTCTTGTTCTGAATTACAATTCCTCAATCATTGAGATTTTGATTTTTATTATGCATATTTAATTCTAAATTATTGTTCATGTTTCCTATCACATGAACCCTATTTGTTTCTAAAATTCATGATTATAGAGATTATTATATGTGATTTCTTATACATCGATAGACGTTTAAATGCATGTTTTGAAAAGAGTCTTTAAGAAAGAATCAAATGATTTCATATGTACTATTTGACAGTGAGAAAGAGAAAGAGTATAATTGATTTTCTTCCAAACAATACTTAGGTAAAGAAAAGTGAAAGTAAATTGAATAATTAGTCCCTTTCTATTACTGCTTTCATTCAGTATTTTCAGACAAGTTAATTGAGTACTTTGACTTAATGATTTAATTTAGTTTTAAATTATATATCTGCTTGAGTCAGGCTTCTTCTAAGTAGTCAGTCAAGCCAAGGTTTTTCTTTGGGACCAGCAATGGTTCTCGAGTGTCGGCCACATCTAGTGTAGGCTCAGGTCATGACAAACTTGGTATTAGGGCATAGAGTTTAAGAGTCCTAGGGTGTCTATGAAGCTGTATCTAGTAGATTCCTTCTTATCGGTTTGAAGCGCACCACATCTATAATATGGAAGCTACAATATTAAGGAACTTTTCATTTTCTTCTTACTCATGTTTGTGTGATAGAGTTCAAATCTATAAAAGTTTCTTCTAAATCATGCTTACGCATGTCTTTTCATATCATGCCTCCATAAAGAGCTATTTGAGGATGTCCTGCTTGGAGGAATGCTAATCCTCAAGGTCAATAAGCTCTTAATGCACCAGGAGTGCAACCACCTCATGAAGATGTCACCAATACGGAGTTTAGGAATGCTATTAAGATATTGACTAAAGTGGTAACAGCACAGGTTGGTCGCCATAGAGTTGGCCATCAGGATGTGATTGATACGCCTAGAGTCCAAGAATTTTTAAGAATGAATCTCCTGAAATCACTGGGTCAAGGCTCAATGAGGATCCAAAAAACTTTATGGTTCAGCTTTAAAATGTGTTTAAGGTCATGCATGTTGGTGATGTTGAGCGTGCTGAGTTGGCTACATACAAGCTCAAGGGTGTTCCAAGGATATGGTATGACCAGTGGAAAAAGACTAGAGGAGAAGGTGCACCACCCTTAGGTTGGACTATGTTTGAGAATGCCTTCTTAGGGAACTTCTTTCCTCAAGAGCAAAGGGAAGCCAAGGTAAGAGAGTTTCTTAATCTGAAGCAAGACTCAATGAGCATGCAAGAGTACAGCCTCAATTTCACTCAACTATCCCACTATGCTACGAAAATGGTGGCTGATATGAGAAGCAAAACGAGTTTGTTTGTGTCTAGGCTTTCCCGTTTATCTAAAAAGGAAGGGAAGGTAAGTTATATTGATAGGGGAAATGGACATAGCTAGGCTTATGATTCATGTACAACAGGTGGAGGAGGACAAGTTGAAAGACAGGGAAAAGTTCCGCAGTAAGGGGGCTAAGACAGCAAATTATGAGTTCGACAAGTAGAAGACCGAGAATGGAAATCGGGCATCCTTCCAACAAAGGTCATATGGACCTGCTCCATCATCAGCTAATGCGTTTGCACAAATAAACAGGAATTATCACAAGAACAAGAACTCCAAGAAATTTTAGAGCTCAGGGTCCTCGGTCGTAGGGAAGTGTGGCACAAGTCTTCACTCGCAACCCACTCTGTGGTATGTGTGGTAAACTTAATCCGAGGAAATTTCATGTTTGTACTGATAGTTATTACAAGTATGGATGGGCGGGTCACTTTTCTAGGGAATTCCTGATGTGGAACAGGGTAATGGAGGAAGCGCAAGGCCCAATCTTCTTCGGCACTCCTACCAAGTAGGACAACACTAATGGGTGCTACTTAAGGAGCAGGAAGACGTTCAAACATTCTTTATGCTATGTCCATTAATCAGGATTAGGAAAACTCGACAGATGTTGCCACGGTTATACTTAAAGCCTTTTCTATTGATGTTCATGCCTTACTTGATCCAGTTGCGAGTTTGTCTTTTGTGACTCCTTATGTAGCCATGAGGTTTGGCATTTCCCCGAAACAACTTCTTGATCCCTTCAGCATTTCCACATATATTGGTGAGTCTATACTAGCGGAAAGAGTCTAGCAGAACTGTCTTATACCGTGTCGGGGTATAGAACCTCTCAACTAAGTGGATCCCCTAAGAAAATAGGGATTCATCGAAAAAGTATGATCTTTTACCCATGTTGGCATACATGGTGTATGAGGATTTTGAGTTGTCTTAATTCATCCCCATATCCGTGTTCAATACTACTCTCAGAAATGATTATAATAAAACATACTTATTTCTCTATTTTGAGGTAATTACTCAAAATACCCTCTTAAAAGAGGCAATGCTCTGAAGTATCTCAGAACTCATAAACTCATTTAGAAATCAAAATTTCTGTTTGAAATATACTAAAACTCTACTTTGCCTTCTCAAAAAAAAAATAGTTTAAAACAAATGTTTATTGTGATCTGATCATTATGAATCGGGAAGTCATACTACATTAACATTGATGGCATATCAATATATCATACTACTTACACATTGATGGCATACTCGACTGTCATACTAATCATTAATCATAGTTCTCTTCTCAAAGTAGCAAAATGATACATTTGGGACTACTTAGTTCCCTTATACTCTTTCTCAAATCATTTTTTAAACTCTTTCTCGAGAATCCTTTTTGCTTTTCCAAAACTAAGTTTAAAACAATTACATTTTTTTAAAAGATTGTCAATAAGAACTCAATGAATACTCAATGGTAGGGTTCATGTTGAAGAATAGACATGAATAATCAACTTAATAAATCTCAATGCACAATATACATCAATTCAATAATTAGGAATAGAAATTCAATAATCAGGAACTCAAGAACTCAGAACCCAACATCAACTCATTTAAAGATTAACACTCAAATCTAAGGATAGAACCCTAGATTACTCAAATCAAAGGAAAGAACACTAGATTACACTTTCTCTGAATTTTGATACAAGTAGGGCGTGAGGAAGAACAAGTCCAACACTATGATAGCCTTACATACCTAGAAATAATGAAGTTATTGGCGAAATCGACTAAACTCAAAGAACGCTTAAAACCCTAGCTTTTCTTTTCTTGGAACCCTTTTCTAATTACTTGAAGGGTTAACAAACGTAAAAGAACTGATTAATACATTATAAGACATTAATTAGGTGTAAAACTTCATGGTTTAGGCTTGGAATAAGGGTTATAATGATGTAGTTTAAGTACCAAACGCATAGGAGAAAGACCAAAATGACCCCAACTTAAAAATCTGATGAAGTCCCCTTCAAGAAAGGTTTCATAAACCGTCTAAGGCTCCACGGTCCGTGAAACACTTCAAGGGCCGTATAGCCGTCCGTGAACATTCGTGTGATTGGCAGGGTTTTAATAAAATGAGCATAACTTTTTGTCTCTGAACTCAAAATGAGGCAAACTTGGTGGTGCTGGAAAGAAAACTCAAAAACCTTTCATTTGTAAGTTCATGGTCAAACCTAATTCATTATGTCTTGAGATATATGATTATTTGAAGTTGACTCAAAACATAAAAGTTGATAGGTCACTTGTATTGAACCCCAAACGGATCGTACAAGCCACCATATGCCGTCTAGGGTCCCGTCCAGGTGAGCCCCAACCTTGGCAGCCCTGGACGGTTGGCCACCTTTCCCTAAATGGACCGTGGACCCATAAATAGAAGGTTTAGGGTTTCGTGAAGGGTCCATGAATCATTTTGGGTTCGTGGATTTGCCCATTAGCCCTCTTTAGACTTTCTCAAAGTTCGAGGTGTTACACGAATGATTCAAATTTTAAGAGTAGAGTTTCGAGGTGTTATGAAATGATTTCAGTCTTAACTTAGAAAGTTTTGGGGTGTTACATATATATATATATATATATATATAATAAAGATCTCTCGTAAAGAGACCATATTACTAAAATAATAATTGGAGTTGGCCTAAAAAATTAATTATTCCGATATTTGATTAGGGGAGGGCATAATTTTGTATATATGAGGTATTCAATATTCGATTCTAGGTGTGATTTGGATAGTCAGCTGATCGTTTAACCTAAAATTAGATGTATCAAAATAGGTTAAATGTTAAATGAACTAATGTATAACCTTGTCAACAATTTACTTGGAGTGAGATGAATTGGGTCAAAATATGCTAACAATACGTCATAACTCAACTAACCCGACTCTAAAATTAATTATTTTTATTTATTTTCTTATAAGTTGTTTGATTACAAACTTATTACTTTTTTTGTTACGACTCAGCCTATTGTGAGTGGAAAACGCACTAAAGCACCTTGTGGGAGAATCAACCACCAACTCAAACTAAACCCAACACACCATTTATAAAACAAGTTAACCATATAAAGCAAAGAAAAGTAGTTTTCAAACAACCAAGGATTGAGTCCCCATAAACTCAACAAATAGTTAAAACATTTGGGAAAATAACCCCTAAGAACTGCAAGTAGTGGTACCAAAACTCTAATCTAACCAATAGTCAATAATGGGGATGCAACCGCGAAACTATCAACATAACTTACCAACTAATGTCTTTGAGTATATTATAATTTACTTTATTTTTATTGTATTTAATTTCTTCCTGAAGGAAGCAAATAAAAATAGTGTTGTGGAACACGTCTCTTTATTTGTACTATGTATAAACAATAATGCTATTTTTATAAATGATTTCAGTTAACTCAATTATGGAGTTGAAGTTTTGATTTTGATTTTTATTTTTGGAGATTAAAATGAGTTAGGACCATTTTACTTAATTATTATCTTGCCTAGTCTATTTTCCCCTATTCATATGCGTGATTGCAATTGATAAATTATAATCCATCCAAATGCAGTTCAGTTCCTTATTTTCCACAAGTATAAGTAAGAAAATGTATTAAATAAAACAGGCGTACACTACAACTTGATAATAATAGACATCATATCTTCATTAATTTTCATATGATCTAAACTTCATTGCATTTATTTAACATAAATACAAAATAGTATACACAAACTTTGTACTACATTATTTAAGGGCCAATCATCAATGAAAAAAATAAGTGTCAATTCTCCAAACATGAAACTCTTTTTTGCGTTGGTTTTTCTTGCTTCTTCCTTTTTGGGACTGAAAAGATGGTTCAAGCTATTCGACCATATGAGAGTTTAACAATAAAAGGTGAAAAAATCTTACAAACTTTTTTGGTGGTTCAAAAAATTTCAAAGTTGCATGAGGGTCCACGTAGCCCAGGATCTTCACATCGTTTAGCTCCTGGGGGCCCTGACCCATGACAGAGTTCAGATCACCCGCCAACAACACCAATCAAGTCAAAAAAAATTATATATACAAAATTAAACTTGTAGCTTTGTTATTTTATTGAAGAAAGTTTTTGTCATTTCTTTTGAACCTAGATTGGAAGCGTACTTATGATTATTAGATACTCATGTCGTTACAATTGAAAACAAATAATGTTTTTTTAAAATCTAATATGAATATGTAGTACATGAATGAAATACCAATTGAAAAATGAGTAGTGTTTGTACCAATATTGAAAGTCTATAGTTATACTTACCTTATTCTTTTTTTATCTTGGAGGGGGGGGGGGGGTCAAAATAGAAATAATAAATTGAGACAGTAAAATATCTTGGCTACTTACAAAATCATGAATAGAAGAAAATATCTTTTCAAGATCTCATATCTATAAAAATAAAAAAATAAAAAATGTGTGTGTGTGTGGTTTGGTGTGGTTGTGTGTGTGTATATAAAATAAGGAGCTCTCGTAAAGAGACCATATAACTAAAAATAATAATTGTAATTCGCCTAAAAATTAATTATTTTGATATTTTTTTAGGGGTGGGCGTAATTTCATATATATGAGGTATTCAATATATGGTTCTAGGTGTGAATTGGAGAGTAAATTGAATGTTTGGACTAAAATTAGTGAGATCAAAATGGGATAAATGTTAATTATTTAATGTATAACCTTGTCAAAATTTTACCATGACTGAGATGGATTGGGTCAAAATAGGCTAACAATATATCATAACTAAACTCATCCAACTCTAAACTTAATTGTTTTATATATTTTATTATAAGTCGTTTGATTACAAACTTGTTACTTTTTTTGTTACGACTCAGACTATAGTGAGTCGCATCTACACTAAAGCACCTTGTGGGAGAATCAACCACCAACTCAAACTAAACCCAACACACCATTTATAAAACAAGTTAACCATATAAAGCAAAGAAAAGTAGT
>JAJOOR010014305.1:0-25591 GCA_036250505.1 Solanum acaule | reverse complement strand
TGAATTACATAACATCACATTCAATTCATAGCCTTCAATTAATATCCAACACAAACTAGGGTTAGAATTAGGAAGAGAAGGAGAAACATGGGTCTCATAGGAAATTCTGCAAGCAACCACCAATACAACATAAATTCATCCATAATTGTTCATATAACATCAATCAAAGTCAGTTTATAACATCAATTTCACTTTAGAAAGAAGACCCACGTTTTTGGATTGAAACCTTGAAATTGGAGATTTTGAAATTCATCTTGAAGGGGCCTCTTGGGGAAAGGAATCCCCATAGTGATAAGCAACCATACCTTAATGACGAATTAACCATGAAAATCTGAGGTGAAACCTTGGAGAGTTGGTCTTCTTCTTGAAGCTCCAATTTTCTTCAATGAAGTTCTTGAGAAGAGAGAGAGTAGAGAGAAGGAGGAACTTTAGGTTTTGATCTTTGGGGTTTTGTGTTTGAGTGATAAAAGTGAGGTAAATTGACTTAAAATCATTATATACATGTCCCCTAAAGTACCGTAAATACCCCTCACTTAGTTGGACTCTTTAATGAAGTAAAAATCGATTTCTAAATTTCTGCATTTTCATCGCGGAACTAGTCCGCGACGCGGAGCTGTTCCCCGAAGATATTTGGAATTAAATTTCGAGACAGTAGAGTCCGCGTTGCGAACTAAACTTTTGCTCCTTGGAGGAGCTAGTCCGCGACGCGCACTTTTTCCCTCCAAGTGCAATTTGCAAGCTGCCTTGGTAGCTTGCTTGTCCAAGGTTGGGGTCCTCCTCGGGTCCCCTTAGGGTGGCCCCGGGGTGTCGTATTTGAACATTTTGACCCTATAAACATATATTTACCTAATTTAAACCTTTTTACAAGATTATACCATCATACGACACTCACAAACCTGTCCAAAACCAAAGGACACACTAGAACACATTTTTCTCTAGTTTCCGGACATCGTGGTCATTTCTTGACGTTTAGACTTTTACTCTTCCAAACCAAGTCAATTACATTACTTTAGGTTTAGAAACATCATTTTAACTATTTTTAAGTCATTATTCATAAGGTGAGGCTCTAGCTTAAGTCATAGAATTTTTGGGGTGTTACAAAAGTCATGAAAGAGCATATTGGTGATTTCATAGAGGAATTTGCTAGATTGTATGACTATGCTGATGAGTTGATGTCTACAAATCCAGGAACTACTGTGGTTGTTAGGAAATCCAAGAATACAATTCCTGGAAAAGAGGTATTCCAAGGGATTTATATTTGTCTTGGAGCATTAAAAAGTGGTTGGATGGAGGGGTGTAGAAGGATAATTGGTTTTGATGGTGCATTTCTAAAAGGTGTATGTAGAGGTGAACTGTTGTCTTGCATTTCCAAGGATGGAAATAACCAGATGTACCATGTAGCATGGGCAGTAGTTAATAAAGAATCTAAGGACACATGGTCTTGGTTTATCAAGTGCATCAAACATGATTTGGAACTGACACAAACTAAAGGTGAAGAACTGGCAGTTAAGTCTGATATGCAGAAGGTATGAGAACACTTTGTAGTCTTTTTTTTCACTTTGCTTTAGCAATTTCTATGTTACACTTATGTTTCTATTGTTTTTCCTTGGTATGCCTTTTTTTCTTTGATAGGGTCTTAACCTAGCACTTGTTGATTTTTTGCCAAATGGTGAGATTAGATGGTGTGCTAGACATATATGGGCCAACTGGAAGAATATATGGAGGGGTGAAGAAAGGAGGAAAAAGTTTTGGCAGGTTGCCAGGGTTCTATTTGAAGTTCATTTACAATCAAAACTTGATGAACATAGTAATAAAAATGCATGGTGTAGGGCATTATTCAATGAACATAGCAAGTGTGACATAGTTGAGAATAATATGTGTGAGACATTTAATAGTTGGATCTTGGCAGCTAGATTCAAATCAATCATCACAATGTTAGAGGAAATTAGAGTCAAAGTCATGAAAAGAATGACTCAAATGAGGGAGTTTTCTGAAAAATGGATATCTGATGTGTCACATATGGCTATGCAAATTCTTACTGACAATGCTGAACATGCAACCATATGTGAGGTTAAATTTAATGGAGATAATGGCTATGAGATTCAGCATCCACCATATAAACATGTTGTTAATCTAAAAAAAAAGTGTGTAGTTGTAGGTCATGGCAACTGAAATGGATTCCTTGTGCACATGCAATTGCTGCAATGCATTATAAGGATCTAGATGTTGAGTCATTTGTTGATCACTGGTACAAGAAGGAAACATATTTGAAGGCCTACAGTAAGTTCAGTCAACCTATGACAAACATGAAGATGTGACCCAAGAGCATAAGACCATCTATTGAACCACCTGAAATCACTCCTATGCCAGGAAGACCAAGGAAAAAAAGGTCAAAAAGTAGTGATGAGCCTAGTAAGAAGAAGTTTGGAAAGGCTATAAGGAAGGGGAGAAAAATGAAATGTTCTTTGTGCAGGAATTTTGGACATAACAAGAAAGGATGTCCAATTGCTGTAAGTTTTGCTTTAACTTCTTCAACTTTGTTAATGAAATTTATTTTTATCAATACTTCTTAATTTTGTTTGGAAAAATTTTGTATGTAGAAAAATGGCTATACTATTGGAACTGCAAGAACTGCAACAGGTGGAAATGGTGGTGCAACTACTTCAACAGCTTCTACAGGTGTAACTGGTGGTGCTACTGGTGGTACTACTGGTGGAAGTGGTGGTGTAACTACTTCAGTAGCTTCTACAGGTGTAACTGTTGGTGGAAGTGGTAGTGCAACTACTAAAAGACCAACCACTATTTCAGCAGCTTTTAGAGGTACAACTACTGTTGTAACAACTACTAGTGGAAGTGCTACAAATATTTCTGTAAATTTTGCAAGTGTTGCTCATCCAACAAGTCAATTTAGTACTCAACAGTCAACTACTAGTGCTAGTGGCTAAAAAAAGAGTAGAAAAGTTAAAAGAGGTGGTGCAAATCTTGGATATAATAGGCCAAGAACAGAGAAGCCAAGAACAACTGATTTTGGTGTGCTATTTGGAGAAAATAGTAGTGTGATTGAGAGGGTAAGTATTATCATTCAAGGACCTTTAGTTTGATTCTATAGAATCTCTCTAACTAATATCATTATTGCCTTTTAACAATCTGGAACTATTGATAGAGTGTTACAATATGCACCATTGAAGAGTTCAGTGCCTACCAATATCGATCTTGGTTACAAATCCAATGGACTAAGGTGGAAGGGTGGAGCTGCAGTTACTCAAAGACAGCTACAAGAACAAAGTTACAAGTGAGTCACTCAATCTACACCAAGCACTCAAGACACATAATATTTCATAGTAAAGACTCATATTTTGCCTAGCTAAATTCTCAATGACATTGTCTATGATACTTTTCACTATTAACTTAATTTTCAACTGTTGTGTTAACTTGCTATGACAAACAAGTTATTTTTGCTTATGAATTTGCTATGATAATTATAAGTCTTAATCTGGATATTTTCATACATTATATTACATTATCATAGTACTCAAATGAACAAATCATCAATACATCTTAAATACAAAAGATAGAAACCAAATGACAACAATCACAACAACACTGATATCAATATTAATGCTCGATCTCCCCTGTCTTTCATGCTTTCCATGCCTTCCCTGCCTTCCATGATCAACATTGTTGATTGATTCTTCCTGTAGTATTGTTCTTGGTATGTAGGATCAGTCATATCAGCCCATCGAAAAAATCCACATCCATTACCATTTGAGTATTTTTGACAACCCCAAAACATTCTTCCTGAAATTATTGATGTTCTTGACATCATAAGTTCAGCATGAAGCCCACAATAGCAAAAACAAATAATCATTGTGAAGAACAAAAAAATTAACGAGTAAGAAAAAGGCGAGATAAATAAAATATAGACAAAAAAAGCCTAATCAATTGTGGAGAAGAAGAAGAAATTCGGGGTGAAGAATTTTGGAGAGAGATAAACCAGTGAGAAAGAGAAGAAATTTTGGATATTTGAAGAAGAAATTAGGGGAATTTGAGGAAGATGGCCAAAAATGATTGTTATTGGCTTTTTAAAAGCATCTCACGCTCCTAAAGTGGGTGTAATTCACGCACTTGAACTACTTTTGCCACATGGGATGACAGGTCAAAAAAAGGGTTTAAAATATTGGGTTTCAGTGGGTTCGAGGGTTCAGTTGGCAAAGTCAATAGTGGAAGGGCTCAAGTGACAAAATGAGACAAGTACAAGGGCCCCCAGACCATTCTGCCTAATAATTATACCATATATTTTAAAAAGTTAAATCAGATACACAAATCCCTTAAATATGGTATTAAATAATTATCTTTAAATTCAAACTCCCTAATTAAAGGTTAATTAACAATTATCCCTCGAACTCCTATACCAATAATATATCTTCCCCCACCACCCACGTTTTCCATCACATTTGCATATTCTCTCTTCCTTCATCTCAATCTCCAATTCAAAGTTCATCTCCCCATTCTCTTTCTTTCTTCCTTCTCCCTCATAAATCTTTTTCACTAAACCATCCATGCTCCCCGAACATCCGATACAAACAAGCACATAGGAGAGGAGAAGTCAAGATAATCATAAGCTAAAGCCCGATATGTTGTTCGATCTTATATAATCAAAAAGAGACTTCTTGATAATGCACACAACTTTATTTGTATCTTTGCATCCAACAAGCACATAAACACTGACTGTATGACACAAAGGAACCATAAATCTAGGTTCCACAGGTAGAGTCATCTTGTATTTAGGCTCTTCCAAGTGGAACCTAAGCACATCACAGATTGAAGGAGACGGGATCCAGATTCCCTTCCGAAGAACAGGCCCTAGGACCACATCTGAAAACTTAGATACACAAGTCGAGCAAGATGATGTTTAAAATATTTATGTAAAAAAAATGCAAGATCTATTCATAATTCGCAGTATACTTTATGTATCTATCTTACAATTGTTAAGCTTGTGAATCTAACATGAAGAATGAATTTACAGAGAGAAAAATGGTTACTTCATTGATAGAATCTCAGTATGTAATACATGTATATATACAAGTATGTGAATGACTAACTGAAACTGATCCTAACTAACTATGAAGCTAATTGTAACTAACTTTGTGGTGTGACGTGTAACTCACTAACAATAATACTTAATTATAACAACTATGAATACATCTTCACTAAGGTACATTGACACATTTACCTAACTCTTTTACACCCCCCTTCAAGCTAGGAGCTATGAAAGTATTTTTCATCCCTAACTTGTACATCAAATGGTAATGAGGACTGCTGCCAAGTGCCTTAGTAAATATCAGCAGGTTGATCTGCTGAAGGTATGTGAACAATGACAATTAAATCAGCCTGAATCTTTTCCTTAACAAAATGACAATCAATGTCAATATGTTTAGTCCGCTCATGAAAGACTTGATTTGCTGCAATCTGAAGAGCTGACCAAGTTCCTGAAACAAGCCAACCAGCCAAACCAATTCAGCCACAGTCGAAGCCATAGCTCTATACTCTACTTCTGCTGAACTTCAAGACACTGTGAGTTGTTTCTTGGATTTCCACGAAATAGGGGACTCTCCATGTTGTATTATATATCCAGTAATTGAACTCTTACTGTTAATGCAAGATCCCCAGTCTGCATCACAGTATACTGTCAAATTATTGCTAGCAATTGAAGACATCAAAACTCCTAGTCTTGGTGCTGACTTCAAGTACCTCACAAGCCTAAGTGCAACATCCATGTGTGACCTCTTAGGAGAATGCATAAATTGTCTCAGACATTGTACACTAAAAGAGATGTTTGATCGAGTAGTTGTAAGATACAATAGCCTTCCAACCAGTCTCTAGTAGCTAGTAGGACTATCCAATGGTGGATCAATGTGTGTAGATGATATATGAGCATCAAATTCTGTAGAAGTAAGTTTCAAATTTAATTCTATGGGAGTTGAAACTGGTTTGGCACCTGCCAAACCCATATCTGCTATAAGCTGTAGAGTATATTTCCTTTGATGAATTAGGATGCCTGCTTCACTTCTCGCAAATTCTAAGCCCAAAAAATACCTAAGCTCACCCAAGTCTTTGATCTTAAAAGCATGCTGTAAAACTTCCTTAGTTTCCTGTATCATAATGGGATCATTCCTTGTAAGCAACTGATCATCAACATATATGAGGACTATCACTAGTTAATCATTATTTCTCTTCATAAACAAAGAGTAATCCCTAGTGCTTTGGTGGAGGCCAGAAGCAGTCAAGGTAGTGGTAAGCTTGATATTCCACTGCCTTGAAGCCTGCTTGAGCCCATAGAGTGACTTCAATAACTTGCACACCTGAGTACCATTATGTTTACTGCTAAAACCAGCAGTTCCATCTGATGAATATTCCAATGATGAATAGCTGCAATAGAGAAAACAGCCTTAACAGTAGCCATTTTAACCACAGGAGAAAAGGTCTCTTGGTAATCAAAACCATCATGTTGACTGTATCATTTTGCCACCAACCTTGCCTTGAATCTTTCCACTGTGTCATCTGCATTGAATTTGATTTTGTATACCCATCTACATCCAATTGCCTTCTTCCCCTTTGGTAATTCCACTAACTCCCAAGTCTTGTTATCCTCTAAAGCTTGAATTTCACATTTCATGGCCTCAATCCATCTTGCATCCTGAGCAACAGAGGTGTAATTGTGAGGTTCTGATTCAACGGAAAACTTGGACACAAAACTCTGATATTTAGGGGATAATCCTATGTAGTTGACAACTGAAGCAATAGGATATAAACATTTAGTGGAACTAGTTATGGTCACATAATCCTTATGCCAGATAGGAGGCTTGACACCTCTGGTGGACCTCCTTATGGTAGGAGCTGCAATATCTATTGGTAATGAATGATTCTCTAAAGAAGCTTCCCCAAGACTAAGAGCAGGAACAACAACACTAGAAGGAACAACAATAGGAGCTTCAGGAATAGCAACTAAATCTTCATAAGCAAACAAGTAGAGACTGGAACTGTGCTGAGCAGCTATACTTCCTTGAAAGGGAAAGACCTCTTCCATGAACATTACATCTCTACTGATGAAAAATGTCCTATTTTCCAAGTCATACAATTTGTAGCCCTTTTGGTTTGCACCATATCCTTCCAAAACAGCCTTCACAGCTCTTGGACTGAATTTGTAATGCTTGGGAAGAATTGTGGCAAAACATAAACACCTTATGATTCTCATATGATCAAAAGAAGGTGGTTTACCATACAATCTCTCATAGGGAGAAACATCATCTAACACAGTCGAGGGTATTCTATTTAAGACATATACAACAGACTCAATACAGAGGCCCCAAAATCTATCAGGAAAGCTGGCTTGGAATTTGATTGCCCTTGCAGTTTAAAGTATATGTCTATGCCTCCTTTCTACCACACCATTTTGTTGAGGTGTGTAAGGACAAGAACTTTCATGTATGACACCATGAAGTTGAAAGAAAGCATTGCAATTATTATTGAAGAATTCAACACCATTGTCAGATCTTACTCTCTTTATTTTTGTATCAAACTGGTTCTCAATTTCAATAAAGAAATACTTGAGTATAGTAATCACATCAGATTTTAGTCTCATAAGAAAAGTCCAAGTCCACCTTGAATAATCATCCACAATAGTCAAAAAATATCTCATTCCATCAAAAATTTATGTTTTATAAGGGCCCCAAACATCCATGTGTAATAGGTGAAAATACATATAGATTTGCTAGTACTAAGTGGGAATGGTAACCTGGTTTGTTTAGAAAGTGGACAGACTTAACATGTTGATAAAAAGAACTTATTACCGAGTTTGTGAAAAACAGGAATTTTCCTAAGTACACTCATAGGAACATGACACAACCTCTTGTGCCAAATAGCAGGATCAACAGTCTGACCTACAGCCAAACATCTTTGTGGTATCTTGTCCTCCTCTTGTGTCTGTGAACAGATGGTATAAAAGCCATTTTCTTCCTTACCAGTCACCCTCACCTTTTCAGACAAGAGGTCCTGAAAAACACAATATTGTGGATAAAAGGTAACATAACAGTTTAAATCATTCGTCACCTGAGAGACTGACATAAGGTTAAACTGAAAATCAGGGACACACAATACTTTTCTAAGGACGTCACCTCTACTAATGTGACAATCTCCAATGTGTGTCACTTTGGCTGAGTCACCAGTAGGTAGCTGAAATGACCTGCATTGTCTAAAAACCCTTTATGGTTTAAGAAATGAGAATCACCAATCCTGTGATGAAATGCACCAGTATCAACAATCCATTTCATAGTACTACCTTGATGCAGAGAGAGGTTACTTGCCATATTTGCAGTACCATAAGAATCAGTAATGGTAGTTTGATCCAGCATTTTGAGCAATTGTTGATGCTGCACAAGTGTAAACATATGCACCATAGGTTAGGAGGGATATTGGTACTGCTGAAAGTGTTGAAAAGAGGCTTGAGGTGGTGAATAACATGCTTGATAAAGATGAGGTCCATGGTCCTGTGACTGGACAAGTCCAGCATCATATGTTGAATTACCAGCTACAACTCCATCTCTCTTACCTTTGTAGTGAGGAGGATAACCAATGAGCCTATAATAATTTACTTTGAGATGACCAGTCCTGTGACAGAAATCACACTTTTGCAACTTAAGACAGTCGACTTTCAGATGGCCTTGCATATGACAAAAGTCACAAAAGGCATTTGGATTATAGGCCGTCTTTGGATTCTGAATTCCAGGCTTGGCAGTAAACGTTGTTGTAAGGGAAAAACTCTCAGGAAGCGTCCTACTAGATCCAGCTATCATTTTTTTACTTTCATCTTGATTAATCATGGCATAAGCCTGATTAACAACAGGAAGTTGAGGCATTAACAATATTTGACTCCTAGCTTGACTGTAATTATCATTAAGTCCCATTAAGAACTGTAACATCCTCTGAAACTGTAGGTGCTCAAAAAATTCCCTAGACTTAGGACAATTGCATGAAGATGGAGGCATTATGGAATCATGCTCATCCTATAAATCCTTCAGTTTGGAATAGTAGACAGAAACAGAAGAAACACCTTGAACAAGAGTGAATATCTCCTTATGTAACTGGAAAATGCGAGAACTGTTAATTTTGTTAAACCTCTCTTTCAGACTTTCCCAAATCAAGTAAGCATATGAACAAAACAGTACACCACTATGTAGATCTTTACTTAAATTGCATAAGATCCACGAAACCACAATTGCATTGTATCGATCCCACAATTGACTCAAATTTCCTTGAAATTGATCATGTTTGATAGTGCCATTGATAAACCCAATTTTGTTCTTCCCAAGCATGGATAATTGCATAGTCTTGCTCCACAGAGTATAGTTGTCAATTCCAGTAAGCATAATTCCAACATTAAGCGATTTCGGTGCATCTGACGGATACAAATACAGAGGATGCAAGTGATCAATGGTTGCAGCAACCAGAGGATTCCCCAATTGAGTCGTCTCAGCTACATCATGAGCCATTGAAGATGAAAATTGGATATCAAAGCCCAACTAAATCACGCAAAACTGATGTTGTAAGAAAAAGAAAACTCTCGATCTAGACTCTGATACCATATTAAGCTTGTGAATCTAACATGAAGAATGAATTTACAGAGAGAAAAATGGTTACATCATTGATAGAATCTCAGTATGTAATACATGTATATATACAAGTATGTGAATGACTAACTGAAACTGATCCTAACTAACTATGAAGCTAATTGTAACTAACTCTGTGATGTGACATGTAACTCACTAACAATAATGCTTAATTATAACAACTATGAATACATCTTCATTAAGGTACATTGACACATTTACCCAACTCCTTTACAACAATATCGATTTTGTGTTATATCAGATACCATGCCGTATATTTGATATATTTATTTTTCATTTTTTTTTGTATCTAATATATCAGATACATGTATATCTAAGAAGTATCGATATTAATTAAGATTATATTGCTTTTGAATCTTGTGTTATATCATATACAAGGGGATGTATCCAACAATTAATTAATTCATGTATATTACACATGTTCTATAGTGTATCAGAATTACTTACATATATAACATGTATCTAATACAACGTAATGTATGTGTCATACTTATTAGTTTAATGTATCTGAATTATCTCATATAATATTTAAACGAAATATGTTAAAGTGTATCTGACACATATACACCAAACTTTATGTGATATAATAGAAAAGACTTTTGTATCTGAACTACCTTATATCATAATGTATCTTAAACAAGTTAGAAAATGTATCTGGATTAGTTAGGCAGTGTATCTATATTAGTTTTGCACTATTTATTTGAACTACAATCGAACTTATGTATCTAGATTTATAATATAATGATATTGACTATTGTTGCACAAAAAATGTTCGAAATTATTCAAGAAGAAGAAGTGTAAAGTTTGTTGAATCTCCAAAAAAAATATAGCAGAATTTTAATTATTTTGATTATTTTTAGAAGTTGTGATACACCAAAATATTCCATAATTGTTACAAGCGTGAATTCCTCCTTAATTTATGGTTGTCAGTTATAATCTTTAATTAGATAAGCTTAATGATATGTATCTGACTAATATGGATCTCGGATACATATATCTAGACGTGATAGATACATGTATCTGAGGTGAAAAATATGGTAGAACTTGTAATTATGCAAACTGAAGGGAGGAGAGGTAATTAAGCACTAAACTAGTGAGATTTGTGTTGTTTATCCAATTTATTCGGGAAGGGAAAACATGAGTATAAAAAATAAGATTTCTTCCATAATTGAAGGATATTTCAAGTAGAAGAGCTTTTTTTTCTTGTAAATGCATTTTTTTCTATTTAGAGAGAGGGGGCTTCAAGTTCTTAGGAAGAACCGTACGAGACAGCGTTCGAATCCGACCCAACATGGATTTTTAGCTAAAATGGTTTTTCGGTAGATAGAGAACAATAATACATTTCTCACCATTACTTGTACTCTATTTTGATTTTCATTATCCTAGCTACTGCATGCGCATAAGCACTCAATTTGCAAAGAAAGAAGCAAGCATATACTTTCACAATTAGCATCAAGAAATTAATATTTGATCTGTGTGCCCCTGACCTCCAAATATAAATTTAAGTCTCAAATTTTAGAACATAATACAGGTTGAATATCAATCACGTTCCACCCCGTTTCGGGACGTGACAATAATCACCCATTCACTTAGCCGTGTATACTACGATTGTTTTGTCCATTGGATTTGGGAGTCACAAGTATCTAAAGTTTATCAAAATAATTAGAATAATTATTAGGGATCATCAGTTAAATCCTCAATGCTTAAGTCAACCGCAATCCACTGCACACTTTTGGATCTGCACTAAGTTGGGTACAAATTGTAAAATTACATTTCTGATGCATGAAGTTAGCTATTGCACATGTAGCTGTTTATCAGATCAAAATTAAATGACACTGTTCCCACTTCACATCTTACAACTTGTAAAACTTTGACTAAATAAAAGACTTTAATTATATAGAGGGAATTCATGAGATTTTAGTACTTTATGTTATTTTTCACATTCAATAGTAATTTAACATATTTCAAGAATTTGCTTCATTGTTGTATCATATTGTATTTTCTTGATGATGCTAATTAACTTCAGGAATATTATAGTGTCAAGCATATGGGATTGTAAATTGGAACCAACTAGTTGTTTGTACACTTGTAGTGTTAATAGGAATTACAAGTTAAGAAGGGAAATAGGGAAAGCAAATTATATATAGAAAAAACTATATTGTTAATACATGATTAATTTATTTATTTTTATGTATATATAGTAGATATTGAACTCTCTTCAACTTTTTTGTGCGTTTATTTCTTTATATTTTGAAATCTCTTCGTAAAATTTTGTCTCTGCCACTGAAAGATTGAACAACCACATATTACTTCCTTCCTAGTATTTTATAAACATTGACCAGCTAAAAAGTTCATTAAAGACACAATGGAATTGTTAAATTTATTCCATAAACTACACACTAATCCAGTTTAGTCAGTTTGTTTATTTATGTATTGTAGCTTTCTCATGAAATTCATTTTTGTCCATGAAATGAGCAAAGGAAGGTTCTCCTTTCTTTTCTTTATTTTGTTTTCTTACCTCAATATCCGTGATAAAGTCCATTTAAATTCAAATTTATACTGAAAAATTTCATATTAAAAAATAAAATAATTCCTAATAAAAACGACTTCATACTCGAGAAAAAATTCTCCTTTCAATTATGTGGCGTTATGTCAAATAAAAGTGGGGTCTGCGCCATAATTTTGAATGATTATAGCGCCCAATCTGGCAGCGATATTAGAAAATAAAATTAATGCAAAAGATGAACAAAAATAAATTAGGCGGGCCACCACCACAACTTTTTCTTCATTATACGTTAGGGGTCGTTTGGTTTGAATTCAAGTTATGATGAGATTAATTATGATGGGATAAATTATAATGGAATTAGTTATGTGGGATAAGTTATGATGAAATTATTTTTTATTGAGTATTTAGTTTGTTGTATTCAAAATAATAAATTTTAAGAACAATTTATTTGTTTACAAAAATGTCCTTCATGAATGTAAAAAGTGATCTAACAAAAGGGTTGAAAAAGACATTTTTGTCATTTACCTATTTTATGTCGGGATAAGTTATCCCGGGATTACTATACCACCCAAGTGGAGGGATAACTTATCCCAGAAGTAATTATTAATTTCGAGATAAGTTATTCCGAACTTACCAACCAAACAACAAATTAAGTGGTACTATAATTTAATCTCAGGACTATTTGATATTATCCTTCATACCAAACGACCCCTAAGGATTTGGAAGAGGAACACTTAGATCTTATTGTTTCCTATTTTGACAAACTCATTGCAAAAAATGTTACGTAAAAGCAATTTCAATTCTTCTTCCAATTCACACAATTCCTTGCCAATAAAAGTTTCCAACATTGGAACATAAACAATTACAAATTACAACATATTGTATCGTAGAATGTATTAAAAAACTCAATAGAATATTAATTACTCAATTTTGTTGGACAAATGGAATAGTAGTAATGATTAGTGAGTAGGACTTTTCAAAATTGAATCAAAATCAATAATTCGAATATTGTTTTTATTAATTTATCACTAATAAGCTATTGAATTAGCTGTTTTAAAAATGATTTTGATATTTTTCATATTAAATTATCCATTTTTAATAATTTGAGATTTTTTCTTAACGATTTAACCGATAATCCTGATAATATTAGCTGTTTTGAATTAGACTTTGATATTTTTAGCCAAATAATTGAATTTTAACGACTTGAGAGTATTTCTTAACGATTTAATCGATAATTACGATAGAAGTAACTGAAAAATTTAACAGATCTCCCGCGTAAGAAGAAAAGGGAGGGGCAGATGGAACCCACGCACCGAAGTTAATGAAACTTTGATTGGCAATCCAGTTGAGTAAAAAAAATAAAAAAATTGGCGCAAGACGCGCTTAGTATATACTACCAGCTTTCTTAATTACTTCAACTGTCCCATGTGACACTTTCTGTTGGTTTCGAGTCAAACATTAAAGTTTAATTTTGATGGTAAATTTAGGCATAAAATTTTTAAATTTTTATACATTTAAAATTTACGTGTAGAATAAGTCATACTGTTTGTTAATTTAATAATTTTAAAATATAATTAAAAATAAAGTTATTGAATTTCGAAATATAAAATGTAGCACATAAATTAAATGGAGGGGTATTCACTTGATTCCCGAAGCTCCCATGTGACTTTACTACTGTCTGCCAGCCCATCCACCGACGCCTTAACCCCATTATATTCCACTTTTCTCTCTTTCTCCATTTCTATCTATCCCCTTCAACAACAAGAAGCAAAAAAATTAGAGAGAGTTTGAGATTTCTTCTTCAAAAAATGGCAAGATTGGTTGCATTTGTTGCTCTTTGCTTACTCTCTGTTTCTTTGGCTACTGCCACTTCCAACCCTTTCCTTGTCAAGGGTAAATGTTATTGTGATACTTGCCGATGTGGATTTGAGACCCCTGCTACTAAGTATCTTGCTGGTAAACATTAAAACCCCCTCTTTTCTAATTCATTCTGCATTTTCCACTGTTCATATTTCAAGATCTGTTCTAATTTCTGCCATTTCTTGACTACCCATTTGCAGATCTACTCTATAGACTTACTAGATTGTATTGTATAGTGTTAAAGTGAGGAAATGTTGCCTGATTTAGTATATAGTGATGTAGTTTATCATCAAACTGATACTCAAAATTGGATCGTTTCATATCGTAGTGTGAACTGTTTTTGTTGCCAGAGGCGGATTTAGCCTTCCGTTATCGAGTTCATATGAATCTACTACATAAATTTTGGGGAAAATCTAATAAAATTGCGAGTAATAGTAGATATATACCTATAACTTGTAACAACTTTAAAAATTGAACTCATATAAAGTTTAAATCCTAAATCCGCGTCTTTTTTGCTGCTAGTTTACGGTAGGATTAACAACAATTGTGGTATGATGGACAGGATCTAAGGTTAAAGTTGAGTGCAAAAACAGGGTGACCAACGAAATCACATACAGAATTGATGGTGTGACAAACTCACAGGGTGAATACAACATCTTAGTTAAACGTGACTGTGGTGATGATGTCTGTGATGTTGTGCTCGTCGAGAGCGGTGATAAAACATGTAACATCCCCAATGCTGGTCGTGATCGTGCCCGTGTTGCCCTTACCCGCAACAATGGCATGACCTCAGATGTTCGTTATGCTAACAACATGGGTTTCCTCTCCAATGAACCTCTTGCTGCCTGCACTCAAATCCTCCAGCAATACCAATTGACTGAGGATCAATATTGAAGGAACAAGAACAACAAATGATTTGTTATGAATCTTTGTTTGATGTGTTTAGGGCTCATTTATTATTATTATTATGATGTTGATGATTATGATGCTTTAGGCATCAAAATTGATACTTCTATTCTCTTTGTTATTGTTTTCTGGATGTTCAACTTCCAAGTTATATATTTCCTTTTAGTAGTAAATGAGGAAAATTTAATGGCTCATTAAAATTATTACTAATGCTTAAATTGTGGCTTGATTGATTTTCTTGCTGCTAGTCAATAGTTATGCATAGTCTTATACTTCAAGTTTGTTTTAAATATAATAAAAGAGTAATTTGTTGGAGCTTTGATAGTACTTAATATTGCTTCATAAAAAAGCATAATGATGTCTAAGTACTTCC
Source organism: Solanum acaule (assembly GCA_036250505.1). NCBI lineage: Eukaryota > Viridiplantae > Streptophyta > Magnoliopsida > Solanales > Solanaceae > Solanum > Solanum acaule. The sequence goes on along the minus strand of JAJOOR010014305.1, from coordinate 10,260 downwards.
ATATGTAACATGGTATTGCTTGTGGGATTCATAATGGAATCAATGTTAACTCCGATAAGAAGCAAGCAAGCAAAATAGATAATATAGACACATTCTTCCTATCCTACCCATGAGGCCTGAAGTTTAAAATTATAGAAATTAATAGCAACAAAATGAAAGTAATATTCAAGTGAAAGTGTTTTATGTTGATACTTCAAAATATGTTGTTATAAGAGTTCTTTACTAGAAAATTTAGTAATCAAAGAACATGTTTATACTAAAAAAAAAAAAACCGAATCTAAAAACTGATTGCAGACTAACCTAAAGACTAGGAAATAACTTATTGACTTCTAAACAAGCGCAACAAGCTAACTGCTAATTCACAAAGCTGATTACGTTGTCAACATTCCCTCCTTTAAACTGAAATATCTTTAGTTTAATTTGCAAACACCAAGTTGATCACATTGTTTTAGGAAGAACACTGATTTTAGGGGATTTGTAAACATGTTTGCAACCTGCTTTTCACTTCAGCAATAAATAAGACCAATTTTTGTATTTTTAGTTAGATCACATAAGAAGTACTACTTTACATCTATATGCTTATTTTGTTCATATTCAATTGAATTTTTAGAAAGATTAATCGTTGAAGTACTGTCACAATAAATTGGCGTTAATTTTTCCTCCTTAAAATGAAATTCTTCAAAAACATTCTTCAACCAAATAGTTTGACAAGCACATAACGTTGAAGTGATGTACTCTGCCACACTAATCGAGAGAGTAGCAATAGATTGCTTCTTTGTAGATCAATAAATAATTATACACCCCAACATAAAAACATATCCTGGTATTTTATTTTTTTGTCTTCAAGATTTTCAGTAGTCATTATCAGTGTTGCCAAGCAATGAAGCAAATCTTCAACTGCTTTCATCTGATAAAAAAATTCAAAACCACTAGTACCATTTAAGTGAGTCCTCTTCACCTTGGACAGAGGGGGATCCAAGATTCGGAGGCTGGGGTGCCATATCATCTAAATAGCAAACGGGTTGGTTCCTTCATTTTAGGTTATGATTCAGTTTATTTAGTTTTTTCGATTTCTATAAATACATTGATCAACTATACATATTTAGTAATGTTTTTTTTAGGAATAAGAGACCAAATTTGTATACATCACCTAATATCATATAGTTGAGAAAAAAATAAAAATTATAGCTTCAATCCAATTATCTCCACTTAGTGTGACGTTAAAAATTGAAAGAACCTTTAGATTCAAAAGCTTTAACATGATTATATCCATCATTTTAAAAGCTTTTTTTATAAAAAAATATACTATTTAAATATATTTTTATTGATATTCTATGTGACGTTCAAAATTTAATATTAATCTGTAATTAATATAGAATATCACGCAACACTCTTATCAATTAAAGATAAGTAAATAAGTAAGGAGTAGCAAATAAAGGAACTAATTGAGGGAGGCGAAAAACTAAAGCAAAGACAAAAAAAAGAGAAAGAGCTGAAAGCCCTTCGCAAGCAAAGGGATAAAGAACTTTAGTGTTGTAACGGAGATTCGACCCCTCAACGCTCACTTGGAAAGGTTCGCTCTTTGCCAGTTGCACAATTCAACATATTGTTCACTGGATGGCAGATGTACTATATATTCAACTTGTTATACTTATACACATATATACAAAATTTTAACCGAGGCCACTGGGTGCCGTGACACCCCCACTCATAAAGCTAGATCTGCCCCTGACCTTGGAGATGCATTTCTTTTTTACTCTTCATGAGCTTGTTAACGAGGCTTAGATAGGTATGTTTAAATATAGCTAAGTTGAGTAGATATAGTAACTTGTCTGCTTTGATAGGTAATTTTTTTCGTTTTTCATATTTTACTCGTAGCATTTCAAATCATTTCTGAAGTCCCTTAAGGATTATCTACTAATTAGGATGAGTATCACGATAAAATTTGGTGAAAGTTTAGCGCTGATATTTTTTATTAGGGAAGATACATGTAGACAATAAAATTCGCGTTGAGAAAACAATAATCAAGAACGGAAAATTATGCTACAATCGTATTTATTATTTCAAAGTGCGAGTGTTACAATCTCTATGATTCCTCTGAATTCTCCTTTTCGGATATAATTCAAGGGCTCTTGAGCTTGATCTTGAATCTATCTTGAACTTGAACTTGATCTTGATCTTTGATCTTGAACTTGAAATTTATCTTGATCTTGAACTTGAACTTTATCTTGATCTTAACTTCTAGTTGATTTCAAGGTCTTAGACCTTGATCTTGAATCTGGTGGTCTTGATCTTGATTGTTCTTGAACATGAACTTTATCTTGATCTTGACTTCTAGTTGAATTCAAGGGCTTCGAGCTTGAACTTGAAGTCGGCGGTCTTGATCTTGATCGTTCTTGAACTTGAACTTTATCTTGATCTTGACTTCTAGTTGAATCCAAGGGCTTCGAGCTTGATCTTGAATCTGGCGGTCTTAATCTTGATCGTTCTTGAACTTGAACTTTATCTTGATCTTGACTTCTAGTTGAATCCAAGGGCTTCGAGCTTGATCTTGAATCCGGCGGTCTTGATCTTGACTTCTTGTTGAATCCAAGGGCTTCAAGCTTGATCTTGAATCCGTCGGTCTTGATCTTGATCGTTCTTGAACTTAAACCTTATCTTGATCTTGACTAGTTGAATCCAAGGGCTTCGAGCTTGATCTTGAATCTGTCGGTCTTGATCTTGACTTCTTCAATTCTTAAACTTGAACACTTGAATTCTTAAACTTGTAGCTTGTAGAGAAATTTGTGGCTTTTGATCACAAGCTTTCTCTAGCTTCTTGTTAGAATTCTTGGTTCTCTATTCTGAATTATGAGGACCCCTATTTATAGTTTTAGAATAGAGGAGTTGTGATAGGAATAGGATTACCTTCGGCCAATCAGATTTAGGTGACATGTCATATGGGCTTTATGGAGCGGACTTTAATTAATTCTATATTTATTAGATCTAAATAATTAACTCAATTATATTAATCCATAATATTTATTTGGACTAATATATTCATAAATTTAATATAATCTGAATCATTTTATAAATTTATATTTAATAAATTTTAAATGACTACAAATCCCCCGTTCTTCAAGTCTTGTCGAGATATTTTATCTTTCAAAGACTAGGCTTGAAGAATTTGAAGACTTGAACTTGCAGGCTTAAAGAATTTGAAGACTTCAACTTGCAAACTTGAAGAATTTGAAAACTTCAACTTGCAGACTTGGAGAACATGAAGACTTCAACTTGCAGACTTGGAGAACATGAAGACTTCAACTTGCAGACTTGGAGAACATGAAGACTTCAACTTGCAGACTTGGAGAATTTGAAGAATTCAACTTGCAGGCTTGAAGAATTTGAAGGCTTCAATTTGCAGACTTGAAGATTTGAAGGCTTCAACTTGCAGACTTGACAAATTTGAAGACTTTAACTTGTAGAGTTTGAAGATTTGAATACTTCAACTTGTATACTTTGAGAATTTGAAGACTTCAACTTGCATGCTTGGAGATTTTGAAGACTTCATCTTGAAACAACTTTTATTCATTGGGGTTTGCCCCAATTGAGTCACCACCATTTGGTGCAAGTCTGAAGTTTTATGAAAGATTACTCATAGCTTTAACTTTCATGTGACAGATCAAGTGGTAACATTTGGTTTTTTGACACTCATGCAACTGAACTTAGAATATGGTTCTAAGTGCCTACATACCTCAGTGAAAAGGATAAAGTCACAACGTAGTTCTAGGAGAGTGTTTTTTTTTATGTGCCGTACACAGTTTATACTCTTACGGGCCAAGAGTGACATGTAGTTTAGACTCGTACCTTAAGGAGAATTTTGAAGATTTAACTCAAATTTAAAAAGCTTTATGATATATAGTTTAGGCTTGTGCATCTAGGAGCATTTCAGCTTGCAGTTTAGGCTCGCACCTTAAGGAGAATTTCAACTTGAATATTTAACTCTAATTTGAAGAGCTTTGTGACATACAGTTTAAGCTCGTGTTTTAAGGAGCATTACAACTTAAATATTTAACTCAAATTTGAAGAGCTTTATAACATATAGCTTAAACTCGTGTTTCAAAGAGTGTTTCAGCTTGAAGATTGAACTCAAATTTGAAGAGCTTTGTGACATACAGTTAAAGCTCGTGTTTCCAAGAGCATTTTCACTTGAAGATTTATCTCAAATTAGAAGAGTTATATTACATACAGTTTAAACTCGTATTTCAGGAGCATTTCAATTTGAAGATTTAACTCAAATATAAAGAGCTTTCTAACTTAGGTTTAACTTGAATTTGAAGAGTTTTGTGATATACAGTTTAGCTTGTGCATCAAGGAGAATTTCAGCTTGTAGTTTAGGCTCATGCGATGAGAAACATTGTAACTTACAGTTTAGGCTTATGCGATAAAGAGCGTTGTAACTTGCAGTTTAGGCTCATGCGATGATGAGCATTGTAACTTGAAGATTTAGGCCCATGCGATGAGAAGCATTGTAACTTGCAATTTAAGCTTATGCGTTAAGGAATGTCTAGATATACATTGACTCTTCAAAGTCATCTTCGAATGCAGACTTGTCCTCACTTTGGAGTTCTTCTACATCTTCACGAGGTCCATAGACAGAAGATCGTTGATTTTCTCTTAAAGTCATGCTTAATTCCATGTCATGTGCACGAGTTTCCAACTCTTCGATGTATTGGGCTTTAATCCTTGCAAAATGTAGCGAAGTCCCCAATTCATGCCTTGGATGCACATTTCAATGCTAGAAGTTTCTCTAAGACGATCTTTGCAGTTGAGACCCAGACTTCTCCAACGATTGATAAAGTCAACAACTAGCTCATTTTCACCTTGACGAGCCTTTGTAAGTTCAATCATACTAACGACACGTCTCGTGCTATAGAAACGATTAAAGAACTCTTTCTCTAACTGCTCCCAACTATCTATAGAATTAAGTTCGAGATCTGTGTACCAATCAAAGGCATTTTCTCTGAGAGATCGAACGAACTCTTTAACAAGATAATCACTATACGTTCCAGCATCATTGCAAGTCTCGATGAAGTGCGTTATATGTTGTTTGGGATTTTCTTTGCCATCAAATTGTTAAAGCTTAAGAGGTTGATAGCCTTCATGCATTTTCAAGTTATAAATCCTTTGTGTATATGACTTTGCATATGTAGGAGAAAATTTGGATGAAGACTCAGATTTATCTTCGATGGCCTCTATGATAAAGTCCTTCAAGTGATCAATTAGAATCAAACCTTCAGCTGAGATATGATCTCTTTGATCTTTATTTGTTTTATGTAAGACTCTCATTTGTCTTAAATTTTAGAAAGCTTCAGAGGTGCTTGACTCGATCTTCTTTCGATCATGTTATCCATTTTATTTGTTAGCTTGGAAAGTTTAGCATCTTGTTTGTGAGCACACTTCGTCAAGCCTTCAATTGCTTTAGTCAAGCTTGCTAGTCGTTCTTTTATAGTGCAAGTCATTTTGATATTCTTTGATGCTTGAAAAGTTAAGATGAGAGGTAGAGATTGTCCCACTGGGCGTGCCAGAATTTATAGACAATAAAATTCGCGTCGAGGAAATAATAATCAAGAACGGAAAGTTATGCAACAATCGTATTTATTATTTCAAAGTGCGAGTGTTACAATCTCTATGATTCCTCTGAATTCGCCTTTTTGAATATAATTCAAGGGCTCTTGAGCTTGATCTTGAATTTATCTTGAACTTGAACTTGAACTTTATCTTGATCTTGATCTTGACTTCTAGTTGATTTCAAAGGCTTCGAGCTTGATCTTGAATATGGTGGTCTTGATCTTGATCGTTCTTGAACTTGAACTTCATCTTGATCTTGACTTCTAGTTGAATCCAAATGCTTTGAGTTTGATCTTGAAGTCGACGGTCTTGATCTTGATCGTTCTTGAACTTGAACTTTATCTTGATCTTGACTTCTAGTTGAATCAAGGGCTTCGAGCTTGATCTTGAATCTGGTGGTCTTGATCTTGATCGTTCTTGAACTTGAACTTGACTTTTAGTTGAATTCAAGGGCTTCGAGCTTGATCTTGAATCCGTCGGTTTTGATCTTGACTTCTAGTTGAATTCAAGGGCTTCGAGCTTGATCTTGAATCTGTCGGTCTTGATCTTGATTGTTCTTGAACTTGAAATTTATCTTGATCTTGACTTCTAGTTGAATCCAAGGGCTTCGAGCTTGATCTTGAATCTGTCGGTCTTGATCTTGATTGTTCTTGAACTTGAACTTTATCTTGATCTTGACTTCTTCAATTCTTAAACTTGAACACTTGAATTCTTGAATCCTTGAATTCTTGAATTCTTAAACTTGTAGCTTGTAGAGAAATTTGTGGCTTTTGATCCATGAGATTTCTCTAGCTTCTTGTTAGAATTCTTGGTTCTTTATTCTGAATTATGAGGACCCGTATTTATAATTTTAGAATAGAGGAGTTGTGATAGGAATAGGATTCCCTTCGGCCAATCAGATTTAAGTGACATGTCATATGGGCTTTATGGAGCGGACTTTAATTAAATCTATATTTATTAGATTTAAATAATTAACTCAAATATATTAATCCATAATATTTATTTGGACTAATATATTCATAAATTTAATATAATCTGAATTATTTTATAAATTTATATTTAATAAATTTTAAATGATTACAATACCATCTATATTTAACATTATATAGTTGATAAATATAATAACCAACAAATATTAATATATATATAAGATATATTTTTTATACAAAATAATTTATAGTTTTTGATACATTAGGCTAGTAATTATTTTGATCGATCGTCCAAGTATAACTTGCCCTTTTGTTTTTGGATTTTCATTTGTTGTTTGGTACTCATATTGATTCTCATTAATTCAAATTCATGTCAGATAGAGCTTCCTATCCAAAACATTTTCATGCCCAAGACTTGAAACTGGAATGTTTGATTAAGGGAGGAACCCAATCCACTAGACCACATGATGCCCTCTTATTAGGAAAAATTATGTAGTACAATAAACATATGGTGCGTCTTTACTATACATCACTATAGTTTGGATTACTATTCACAACTATTGCTTTATAAATATGGCTACGCTAATGCCCTCTCTCCCCTCTCTTGCCTCTCGCCTCTCTCTTTTTGCCCTCTTCTTGTTTCTTGCCTCTCTAGCTTGCTTCTCTCCTCCCTCTCTTCTCTCTCACCTCTTCCTCTCTATCTCTCTGCAATACAAATATAAATGGCAACACTCACTGATACAAATACAAATGGTAACTCTTAAATACAATACACAAGGCAACTTGTGAATACAAATACAATTTGTTACCAATTACAACAACGATACAAATTGTATTCGTTAATATCCCTGATACAATTGATTTTCATCAACAAATTGAATACAATAGTTTTTAATACAATTGTATTCGTTGATACAAATCAGTTGTATCAATTGTATTCATTGATACAAATCAATTGTATCAATTGTATTCATGATACAATTATCGGTCAGATATACACTTATCGATCAGATATACAAATCAATTGTATCTCTCTCTCCCAGATCTCGCTTGCCTCTCTCATCTCTCTCCCAATTTCACTCTTCTCTCTCCACCTTTTTAGTAGTTTGTTTTGTTATACAAATCAATTGTATTCATGATACAATTAGATTAATTGTATTCATGGTACAATTAGATCAATAGTATCTCCCTCCCCGTTCATGCTTGACTCTCTCCCCTTTCTCCCAATCTTGCTCACGTCTCTCCTTCTTATAAATCATAATTAAGAAAACAATAGATAGCTAAGAAGCCTGACTGTGTTTCTAGTCTTAGCTGTTTTTGAAATTTCCTTCTTTTATTATTGGTTCATTGTTAATTAGAATTAGTTAATAGGCTACATTGCTAAAGGGCTGTAACAGAACGGCTACTCAAGTAAAAGATCATATTTGTGAAAAATTAGCCTAATCGAAGCCCAACTTGAACAAGGCCCTTGAGGTATGAAACGGCGTCGCATCTGACTGTGACAGACTGACAGCAACCTCCGGCAGCCCTTCTTTGAGATCTCCGCGTTCACATGAATGAGCTTCTTCTGTGTCTGCATTCGTTTGATTACACAGTTGTTGAAAGGTGAAGTTTGATCACAAAGAGGTAAAGATTCCATCTTTTAATCCATCTGTTTAAGGTTCTGCTTAATACCCTTAAATGGGAAATGTCTCTACTCCATGTAGCATCATGAGCACATTCTTGATTTGGAACGATTATAGTTGATGTTGAGGTCCCGTGTATAATAGACCCTTGTGGTTCGGCCCTGGACCAGTGCATAGCGGGAGCTTTAGCCCTTTTTTTCTTAGTTACATGAATGTGAACATGTATGATCAGCTTGATAGAATTTATGATAACACATTTCTGATGTAAAGTTATTTTTTTGAAAAGTTTATTGTTAGCTATCCATGAAATTGTTTGTACTAGTTGATCTTAGAATATTTTTTCCTTTTTTAAAATGGTCTATTAACTTATCCGACAATTAGTTATCAGTATGTATGAAATGCAGTTCTTTCTTTCTTTGTGAAATTTTGCTGAACACTGTAGGGATGTTTATTCAGTTTCCTTTTGTTTTCTTTTATGGTGCTTAGTTGGGATAACTGCATATTCAATATGGTTGCTGCTGCATATCACCAACACCAAGCAATACACTTCACAAGTTGTAGCTGTGTTGCTGCCAATGAGAGAGCTAGGAATTTCTTAGTCACATCTTCATCTGGGAGTCTTAAAATGAAACCAGTGTTTAGAAAAGAGAGATGCAGTTTGAGGCAGTCTGTAAACTGTGTGGAGTATTCATCAAATTCATCTTTATGTGCTATTAAGCCAATTTTTTCCTCATTGTCAAGTACCAATGATTCGCAGAGAACTGTACGTGAGTACACTCCTTCTCAGTAATTCTTGTTATCATCTATCAAAAAGTGAGTGTACTCATTATTCATTATTGTATCTGGATTCTAGTTTGTGATCTTGTCCTTTTTAAGGCTTTATTCCCTGCAGCTGAATCATACTTGATCTTAATACGGCATGGAGAATCGATGTGGAATGAAAAGAACCTGTTCACTGGTTGTGTAGATGTGCCACTCACCAGTAAAGGCGTTGAAGAAGCAATTGAAGCCGGTAAGAGAATTAGACACTTACCCATTGATGTTGTCTACATCTCTGCATTGATTCGTTCTCAGATGACGGCCATGCTTGCCCTAACAGAGCACCACTGCAAGAAGGTACTTCTGCATTTTGGTCTTCGAAAAAACTTGTCTTTTTGAAGCATGGTCCTGCTAACTAGTGCAATTCTCTGAAATGATTTAGGGTAGCACTAAAAATATTCTTGAATTTACTCTTTAGTTTGAATAACTTCATGTACAGTTGGAACAATTACAGCTGTCCTTGTGCTGTCTGCTCTTATGCTATGTCAAGTCCACTTATGATCTGTCATATGTATATCAAAACTTGTCCTTTTCTTGGTGAACCATTCTGGAGAAAGTTCCCCTTATCAATTGTTAAATTTGTTTGCTAATTATTTCCAATCATTTTGCCTGCTTTATGTTAATATTCCTGATTCATAAATCAGAATTCATGAGGACAGGTTTAAAAAAGTATAGACACAGCATGAATTAGCAATGTGAAATAAGACTATCCTGAGCTTCATAAACAAATAAGCCTTTCTGTTTGTTGCGTTGCAAGAAATGTTCTTCCTGCTTCCTGGATAATGTTATCCTATCTAGAAAAGTCTCTTCCTTGGTTATCCGTTATCTATGACTTATTGTTACCGTTCTATGCTTTTTTGTCATGTTGTAAGACATGGATGACGGTCAAACAGGATTAGCATCCAAAATAAACAAGTCAGGAAATAAAAAATGCATCTTTATTGCAAAAATTACATTAAATCTTTCCATGAGATTCAAGAAATGAGGCTCCCTCCTGATTGTAGTGTAAATTGTCTCCATATTACTGGAAGGTTGGTATACCAAAGATTGCATGCTCTTTTGTTCGTATGTCACCAATATAATGTGCAGAAGATATCAAATTTATCTAAGAAAAGGCCACTGTATATAAGCACTTATCCTTCTTGAATTTTCAGGTGCCCATTATTGTACACGATGAGACTGAACAAGCCAAAGTATGGAGTCAAATTTATAGTGAAGGCACCGAGATGCAGTCTGTTCCTGTTATTAAAGCATGGCAACTGAATGAAAGAATGTAA
>JAJOOR010014304.1:0-28521 GCA_036250505.1 Solanum acaule | reverse complement strand
ATGTGGGGGTCTCGGGGAATGACGGTGCCTCGACGCAGGGGTGGGGGGACCTTGGGGAACGACGGTGCCTTGAGGCAGGGGTGGTGGGGGACTCGGGGAACGACGGTGCCTCAAGGCAGGAAGGGGAAGGGGGGCCTCGGGGAACGACGGTACCTCGAGGCGGGGGTGGTGGGGGCCTCGAGGTTTGATGGTGCCTCTAGGTGAGGGGTGGGGGTCTCGGGGAAGGTCGGTGCCTCGAGGAGGGAGGCCTCGGGGCACCACGGTGCCTCGAGATGGGGAGGGGGCGTTGGGGATCCACGATGCCTCGAGGTGGAGGAGGGCAGCCTCGGGGAACCACGGTGCCTCGAGGCGGGGGAGAGGAGGGCCTCGAGGAACGACAATGCCTCATGGCGGGGGGAGGGGGCCTCGAGACACGAGCAGTGGGGAAGGGGGCCTCGGGAAACAGCGGTACCTCTAGGCGGGGGGAAGGAGGGGCCTTGGTGCTCGACGTTGCCTTGAGGCGGGGGAAGGGGGACCTCAGGGAACGACTGTGCCTCGAAGGGGGGAGGGGGGCCTTTGGGCACGGTGCCTCGGGGAACGACGGTACCCCGAGGTGGGGGTTGGGGGACTCGGGGCATGACGGTTCCCCGAGGCGGGGTTTTTCTTTGAACTTGGGCAAACCTTCAATAAAATCCATACTAAACTTCGCCAAGCCAGAGCAGGTATATTCAAAAGCTGCATAGAGACCAGGACATGCTACTAAATCAGGCTTGCTATTCTGACACGCAACACCCTTTTGACATAAACCTCAACTTCCTTCCGACAGAACAATCCAATCACTTTTCTATAAATATGATCCATCCCATAAATGACCTCCCATCAGTGCATCATGCCACAACTGATTATATGAACTGGTCGTTATTTCTAATATAATGAACATCAAGCCGTTAGTATTATATATCATTTCATTAAGAATTTGGGGAACAGAGGTTAATTGCCCGATCCTTCACTACCTTGAAATCAAACAATATATTATTCGATCTCGGGTTAATTTCCTAATTCTTTCACTTTCAGAGAGCTAATCAAGTAGTAATTTCTATATTCAGTAGGAGTTTATTCGATGCTTATGTTCTTTCATTAGAAAGAGTGCACTATTCCATTTTACAAGCTTTTCTGTAAATAGTGAATTCATCTGTTGAAATTTGTGATGTCTGTATGAAATCAAGGCCTTTCCTCATATTATCCATCATAAACTTGTAATTTTTCCAGGATAGTTTGCTTTATATTCTGTGAACCATATGTCTGGATAATGCAATTCATTTGCACAAATTCTGCTTTAGGATATAGTGAACCCATCTATGCATGTCGGTACCCCTGTGACTAATAGTCGACAGAAACTTTTACAAGGATTCTGCAGTAGCCCAACAGCTGTTCAGATGTACCATATGCTTTATCAGTTTGATTTTGGTTGGAGTATGCCTCTTGGAATGAACTGTCCTCCATAGTCTGTATAACATACTCTATCAGGTAGCTCATAGGTAGAAACCAGGAAATAAGGTTGTTACAGTAGATTGGTACTTTGGTAATCAATGACAGAGACACATTGATGGTGGTCAGTTGAACATCCTTTATCGGAGAATTATACGTGTCTGTAAAGATTTATGTATATATAGGTCAAAAATGACTTTTATACATATTTGTTAAAATCTTGAACACCTTTTGTGATATTCTTTTCGTCATTATTGTTAGTTTCTAGTTGGGAGCTGAGACTTGCATATCTGATTAGAATGGCGTTATAAGGTCCTAATAAAGAAAGGGAATGTATGTTCTCTTTATTAGAAATAGGTTCTTGATTAAAAATCTTTTCTTTCTGATCGTTTATAGTGAATTGTAATTGAGTTAGAATGTGTTCCCATTTCCCACAGCTCTTTTATTGGAACAGTCTTTTTTCCTTTTTAGGTGGTAGGAGTGTTAGAAGTCAAAAGTAATTTGGTTGCAGAAAGAGTCCGGCTTGTGAAGAACTTAAATGGTAGTCTCATATCTTATCCTTGTTGAATTGTTTAATAATTGACATCATTTGCACATTGATCTGTAAGACTTCCATTTCAAACTATTTCTTTGTGAGTCAGCTTGTACGGCCAAATTTCAGGATATTAATCAGAGAAAACGTGTAGCTGCTGCAGGAAATCTTTCTGGTATTGATGATTCTGAGGTATGTCCAATGTCCTATGGCAATTGAACTCAATGTCTGTGTCTCGGGGCACGGGGGCTGGGTGCCTCGGGGCACGACGGTGCCTCGAGGTGGGGGGTGGGCCTTAAGTCCAGTTCAGTTTCTTTACATGTCTGTGATTGTTAGTTGGATTTATCTCCTGTGATTGAACTCGAATCAATTTCTAATATGTCTTTGCCATTTAAATTATTGATACTTGATCTTGGTTATAACAGGATCTGCAAAAATGTAAAAGATGTTTAATCCCTACAAATTCACAACCTTGCTTTTAGTTATTATTAGAGTTATCTTATCAATTATAAGTGTAATTGTGAAACCAATATTTGATGTATTTCCTCTATAACGGGGCTATATGCAAGTTTACAATTCTCTTATAATGGCAAAATAAAAATCTTTATGTTGTAGTAAGATATCATCATTTGTCAGCTTAAATAAGATGCTTATACGTGGAAATTGTTAACGTTGGTTAGAGACTTGACATGTTGCAGACCTATGTAGTGATTCTTTCTGATTGAATTGTTGTTTATGTTTGCACTTGGTGGCAACATTCGGAGATTCATGCCTACGTGCAGCAAGATGCTCATGAGTTCTTCATTTAAATGCTGGACAAGGATCCATTCATGACAAAGAGGGGAATGCAAGTTTGGTAATCAAAGGTATATTTTGATGAGCATGGTTCTTATACTTCTTGTCTCATGTAGGACATGGTCTGGGGTCTGTTTGCTTTGAATTAGCATATCGCTCATCTCTTTCTGTTTGAATTAATGCAATACAGTGAGTAGATATAGTACAGATCTTGTTATGTACATGCTCGATTTCCAATTTCAAAATTTCCGCCTGTACTTCTATTTGGGATCAATTTCATTGATGAGAAAATGGGTGATTCATGTATTAAGACCTTGAGAACTTGAGATTTTTGTGGCTTCCTCTTGTACATTGTCTCTTATAAGAAACATTTCTTATATAGATAATGGAGATTGCCAGTGTATAGCTCATAGGGATTTCTATGGGCTCTTGAGATCTGATGTCACCTGTGCATCATGCGGTTTCACTTCAACTACTCATGATCCTTGTATGGACATTTCTCTCTACTTGAGTGCGTGCAACTCCAGTCGGAAGGATTTTGGTAGTAAGTCCGGTAAGCCAAGTGAATCTCTTGTAGGTTGCTTGGACCTCTTTACATGACCAGAAAAATTGGGATTCGATCAGAAACTGTACTGTGGAAATTGTCAGGAATAGCAAGACGCATTGAAACAAATGTCCATCAAAAAGCTCCCACTTGTGCTCTGCTTTTATAAATTGAACATTTTCCCCCAGAAAAATGTTCAAAAAGATCAATCACCGTGTGCAATTTCTTTTCTCTTTGGATGTGAAGCCATATTTATCTTCTTCAATTGTAAGGAAAATATACATGAACAAAATATGTTCGTTTGATGGTGATGAATCAGATGTTTATACATAATTTGAAATTATTGCAGTGATCACACATTTAGGAATGCTAGAATCTGGTTGCTACGTGACTTATTTGTGTTTGAGAAATCAATGGTACAAAAGTGACGGATAAGATTGTGTCACGTGTCCCTATTTAGTCTTCCGTTAGTATAAAGTGCGACGGAGGGTATCTGCATACCATTTACGATAATTTGGGGGTATATTTGTCCCTTTTCTCATTATTTATACTACGTATAGTATGAATTTTTTTTTTTTACCAATTTATTAAAATGGACAAGTAAAATGAAATATCTATTTTTAATACAAGCGTCAAGTAAAAAACATTCAAAAAGGAAAAAAAAATTTACTTCTTTTAAACTCTATAACCCTCCCCCAGACCCCACTTAGTGGGATTTCACTGGGTATGTTGTTGTTGTTAAACTCTATAACCCTCCCTCTTTGACTTCCTCCTCCTCTCTTCTCGCTTTCAAATTTCAATAATAAAGAAAATTTGTGTTGAGCTATAGTTTGCTTTCACAAATCATAATGGTGAGTAATAATATCAAATGTTGACTGGAATATAATTACAAGAATATAACATGAAGTGTAAAAGGTTTTTTTAGCGGTGTAATTTCATAGATGCTACGTGGGATGGCAGTGTAAATATATATATTTTATTTATTTTTATTTTAAGAAAGTAGAGAAATTATTTTTAATAAATTTTTGACTGAACCGAATAATGAAAAAAGGAACCGATAACAAGCAGAAATTCCTTCACCTCTACTTATTTTTCCTCCTCAAATCTTCTATGCCTAATTTAAAAAAAAACAATAATTAAAGTGTACTGAAAACACAGATCAAAATATTCAATTTGAGGTTAATTTTATAGATGATCACAAAAAAATATATTTTATTGTATCAAAATTATTAAATTAATTAAATACAAATATTATAGAAAGTCGTTAAATAATTATTGTAGTTCTTTAATTACAAAAAGAAAAAATGTGATTATTGTTGCAACAAAGCAAAGATGTTACTAGAAACATTTTTATTTAATTTCGTTATATGAAAATTTACGGTCAATTATTTTCTGCTTCCGTAATCGTAACTGATAATCAAACGGCCTCGCCGTGGAGGAGGTAGCTGTATTCCGGCGAAATGGCGGACGAGGAAGAGAGAGCACTGGAAGAGCAGCTGGAAATTCAATTGGATGCGCAGAAAGACGCTCTCCATTCTCTCACTGAAGCACTATCCTCTGATCCTTCCGATCCCGAACTCCTCTCGGTATGTTCCCACAACCTAGGGTTTTCTCCCCCATTTTTTTCCTTTTTTTTAATTCATTTTATAACCTCCTTTTATGAAATTGTGTTGAATCCTTAAACGAAGAAGGAAGTTTTAATTAGAGATATGGTTTTTGTGTGTAATGGCACAACAACTATATATGTTTCAGTTTATGCTAGTGTTGTTGAAGCCAAAAAGCTCTAAAAAGTGCTCCATAGTAGAATTAACATATGGGCTTTAGTTTAAAAAGGTGCAACATTTATAGTGTTTTGAACTTTTAAGGGTGAGTTAATTGAACCTTTGATAACACTGTATGCAAGGCAATCATCATTCAATTTAATAGGAAAAATGACTTATCTAATTGTGAAATCAAACATTCTGGGATAACAAAGATGTTTGTACTTTTCTGTGTTCAAGTGAAAGGAGATAATTGAAAATTGCTATCTTTATGGAAACAGGTTCGTGAAGAGCTTGTTCAGTCTATAAAAGACGCTGAGGAAGGCCTTCTTCACCTAAAACGTGCAAGGTTGTTGCTAGAGGTTGATGCTTCTTTACATGGTTTCAAGGAGCAACCTGCTGATGTTGAGGTGGAGCCTCTTGATCCAACAGAGATTGAAGCAGAACCGCTAGTGGATGAAGAGTATGCTGTTGGATCAAAATGTAGATTCCGCAATAATGATGGAAGGTGGTATAATGGTCTGATCGTGGGGTTGGAGGATTCTCATTTTGCAAAAGTTTGTTTCCGCACTCCAACGTCTGAAAATATGGTGGTGGGTACCCTCTGTTATCTTTTTGCATGTTTTCTGAACTGACTTTTCTTCTTCTCAGTTGGACTGCTTGTAAGTTGATCTCTCTTTTTCGTTGTTGGTGTTTTCGTTGCATCATTTTTAATTATATTTTCTGTACTCTAATAAAGGATTGGGTTTCCTCGTAGGAGTTCATAGAGCTTGATTCTATATTCCAAATATCCTGCATTGTCTAGACCATTTGGTGTGTACCTTTTCTTAATAATGCTTTGGTAGTTTGTTTGCATTCTTTAGCAACATTTGTAGTTGTTGTGCTCGAGCTTACCCTCCTAGCTCATGTATTTTGTATCAACCATATTTAGTTCTTTTATACCAACTTTTTGCCATTGAAAGGCCAAATTGTGGTTCACCTCTTGTTCACAGTGGTATCTCTCACATAATATTTTGTGTTACTACATCAATGCTTGGAACCAATTTTCTGTACAAACTTATCCATTACCTCGTGATGACTCTTATCTGCTGGATTTTGGTAGAAGGTACTTAGGACTCAAATAATGTCTAGCTGCATGTAATGGTTAATGCAATTGGTATTTTCATCTTTTATGAGTGATGTTAAATTCATCTCTCTCTATATAAGGGTCAAAATTGCCACTGAACTATGCGAAATAGACCACTTATACCCTTCGTTACATTTTGGGATCAAAAATGCCCCTGCCGTTATCCTAAGAGACCACAAATACCCTCAAGAGTTAACACCCCAAATTTTAGTGACATGGCAAACCATGCGGGACTAATCCTTCCACCTAAGCGTTGCCAACAAGGATTCACTATAAAAGAAGTAGACCTTTAGCGGCGACAACAGTCGCCACAAAAGCCCAAAATATCGTCACTAAAGGTTTTTAACATTAAATTCTGATTGTGTTTTTTTCTTCCTTGTTTTTAAAAATCCAAAAATGATATCGATTAAGGAGGAGTTTGAAGACACTATATGTTTTATTTTTATGTCATATGTAAATGTATAAAATGTACAATGGTGCATTATGTAGTAGGAGATTTGAATCGATATGTAATTTTGATGATTTTCGTAATAATATTGGAGGTTTTTAATGTTAATAGTGCAAGTTATTTATTTTAGAAAATTAGGTTGCAACCGAAAATTAATTATCATATTATTTTGTTGAAAAAATAGGTTTTACTAGCGAATAGTTGTTGCAGCTTCAGTTGCACTAAAAATCACTCATAACCTTAAGTGGCAATATTTAGAGATTTTGTGGCGACTTTGTCGCCGCTAAAGGTCAAGTTTTGTTGTAGTGAATCCTAGTTGGCAACTCTTACGTGGAGGGATTAGTCCCACTAAAAATTTAGGTAGTTAACTCTTGAGGGTATTTGTGGTCTCCTGGGATAACAACAGGGGTATTTTTTATCCCAAAATGCAACGAAGGGTATAAGTGGTCTATTTCGCATAGTTCAGGGGCAATTTTGACCCTTTTCCGTTGATATTTTTATTTTTGAGAAATGTAACATTAGAGTCATCTATATACTTTACAAAATAACCATTGAATATCTTTGCCATAGCAAGAACTTTCTCATTACCAATGGCAACACCTTAATAAGGGTACCATTATCTTCAAAAAAAATTATCTTCAAAATGTAACCATATCAATATGGTGTAGGTCGGGGTTTTTCTCTCTTTTTGGCTTTTGCTTGTAACATTCTGCATGGGGATCAAACCTTGTGCAAGTAGATTGGATGCCACAAACCTCATACCAGTGATAACCTCTCACCCAACTGGATATACAAAAAAAAAACTAAAAAAGTTTTAAATAGTGCAATTTCAAAAAAAAAAGATAATTCAGAATACAGAGCAAGGGTACTTTGATGAACATTTACAGATTTGATGAGATGCAGCATCCTCCCTATTTTATTTTATTTTTGAGAAAGTATTAACTTGTATTCTATTTCCAAAAAATCAGAAACCTGCCACAACAAGTTACAGGTTTCCTAATTACAATTGAGGTAGAGTATCTAGAAGATCTTCAACCCTTTAAACAAAAAATTACAAAGATCTTAACACATCCATAACTGATTCTAGATCTCCATATACTCATGTTTACACCTGAAATAAAACTAAACAATTCATCTTCATCTTCTGGATACTGTTGCTTTTGTTCTGGTGGCACCTGAGGTTTCTTTATGACCACCCAATTGTTCTCTGAAGACATCAAACTAACATCAACTTCACTTTTCACTGTGTCGCCCTTCCATTAAAAAAAGGCTATTCTAAGGAATAATGTTTTCTTCCAGATTGCCATTATTCAAGGGTAGATATGAAAATTATTGAAAGGACAGAGTCATTCATAAGAGCTTTTGCTTGTCTTCTGAGGAATACAAGTTGGACTGTGGCACAGAAATCAATGATACACTCGTAGGTACTGAAACTGAGTGTTCAGAAAACACGTGGATAGATTGATGAACTGATGACAATCTTCATAGTTATTTTAACAGGATTTAGAGCAGTTCATTGATCAGAACAAAAGATTAATTTTAGCTTTTCACTTTTTGTAAGCATATTTTCCATCTACCAAAGTACCAAAAATTGTGGAACCTAATGCTAGTTTGGTTTTTATTAATCAGTCGAACTAAGAAAATTGTTCTCCACTGTCTTTCATATACCCACATAGTTTGGGCAACAACTGCTGTGCTGGTCCTAGCAGCTTACTTCCGCTCTACAAATTTGATGCACTCTTGTCTCATGTTGATCTTTGGTATGTTTTGTGTTCATAGGTAAATCTTAGCACACCTCCCTTTCTTCTTGAGAAACAGTGAAGTAGTTTTTATCTCTTTTCTCATATTATGCAGTCCTTGCTTCTTGAATCTTCTTGTGTTTTTCCTAGTCACAGAGTGCTTGCTTAGATTCTAGTCTTATCACTTGCTAATGATAGATCACGCTAGTGCAGATGTGCCAGTTCTTTCTACAGCAGCGATGTCGATTTGGTAGTAGTTGCCGCTTATCACATGGTATGTTGGAATGAACAGAATCTGGACTGAGATCTTAGAATTGGTTTGACATTCACATCTTTCTTTGTGCCTATCCCTGGTGGAGAAAATATGAGAGAAATCAGACTTTGCTTTCCCTTTCATCTAGTCAAATAAAAATTTATATTTGTTTCATTTGAAATAAAAGTAGTTAACTGTGTAAGCTAAAGTATCTTTCCCTTGAAAAGAGAAATAATTGCCAAGTTGCCTGTACTGGTGCAGAAGATCTTTCCCTTGAAAAGAGAAATAATTGTCAAGTTGTCTGTACTGGTGCAGGAGTTTTGACTGATAAATTGTGTCTTGTAACCCTTGCTACACTCGAATGATCTGCATTGGAATGCAACGGGTTGAACGGTTTGCAGTTTTTAAGCATTGTTGACTGCAGTCTGCTAATGCTAATTGGGGGCAAAAATTACTCTGGAAATGAAAAATGCCAAAAAAAGGAACAAGGATGAATATTATTAGACTTGCCCAAAAATACATATTTGTATAGCGGAAACATAAGTGCACTCCTATGAATGTGGAAAATATACCGGATTCGATTGGTCGATTTTTTCTTTGCTCTTTTTTTAGATGGCTGATTATAAACATTGAACTGCTGATTTACTGCTGGATAATCAGTGTGTGATAATGTATGTTGTTTTTGTAGTTAGTTGAGCCTCTTAACACTCAATTGATGTCTAATTTTATGTTATTTCAGGTATCAACATTCCAATATCCTCGTTAAAGAAGTATATCCCTATGAAATGGGATTCATCACTTGCAGGTTCCTGCATCTGGGCTCGCTCAGATAGCAAAGCTGGACTTTGGAAAAAAGCTGAACTTGGATCTTGGGATGAAAAACTTAATTTGGGTCACATTGTTTTCTGTAATGATGGAAGTTCTGCTATGCTTGGAGCTGAAAATATTGAACTGTCTGAACATGCCGAGGCGAGTGATGAAGAAGAGAGTTACTCGGGTTCAGAAGAATCTGATTCTAGTGACTATGAAGATGATAGTCCAGAAGGATTAGGATTTGTGGGAAGCACATCCCTGCAGTGTGGTGTCCAGAATGAAACAACACTTTTTGCCAAGTGGGAGAATCACACGCGTGGCATAGCTTCCAGGATGATGGCAAACATGGGTTACCGTGAAGGAATGGGGTTAGGCTCATCTGGACAGGGAATGGTGAATCCTATTCCTGTGAAAGTTCTTCCACCTAAACAATCTCTTGATCATGCCATTAAAAACCAGAAAGCTGAGCATGAAGACAAAAAGCATAAGAAAAGAAGTAGGGGTGGTAAGAGGAAACGTGAGAAGAAATTTGCAGCAGCTGCTCGGGCTGCAAAGGAAGAAGAGGAATCAAGACCAGATGTGTTTAGTCTTATCAATACTCAGCTTGCAGTGCATGAAGAAACAATGAACAACAGCACAGGAAATAGGCGGCGAAGTAAGGCAAAAGGGGAAGAGAAGAAAGAAGATAGGAGGGCTCTGGTTGCATATGATGATGAGATAAAAGGGTTGAGGATACAGGCTCAGAAACTGGAAGAAATGGTGCAGCGAAACAGGAACGAGAAGCCGGTTTATGAAGCTGCTATGAGGAAGCTAAATGAAACTCGTAAAGCTATAGCCACTGCTGAAGCTGCTCATGCATCTGCATCAAATGCAGTTCATAGTAAGGAAAAGGAAAAGAGATGGCTGAAATTCTAGAGTAAC
This sequence comes from Solanum acaule, assembly GCA_036250505.1. Classification (NCBI taxonomy): domain Eukaryota; kingdom Viridiplantae; phylum Streptophyta; class Magnoliopsida; order Solanales; family Solanaceae; genus Solanum; species Solanum acaule. The sequence continues at coordinate 18,123 of JAJOOR010014304.1, read as the reverse complement.
TCAACTTATTTTGTATAACCTGAATGATTTCGAGGTCTTTCAATTCAGTATGATGCTTCTGGCGAATCACAATTCTTTTAATATTAATTCTCTTTCCTTTTTCATTAGGTTCATTTTACTACTTTGATGAGTCTCTATAGGATTTTTTTTTTTTGAAGAAAGGAGAATATTTTATTGATAAATCAAATGAGTACAATTTTGTTCCTCCCTTAATTCTACTATCATAAGATTTATCCATAATTCGAGGGCTGCTAGTGGCGTATTTCTCGAACTAGGATGATTTGAATTTCTCCGTGATTTGAGGGTCGTTAGTGGTCTATTTCTCGAACTAGGATGATTTGGACTTGATTTTCATAATTTGAGGGCCGTTAGTGACATATTTCTCGAACTAGGATGATTTGGACTTTTGATCTCTATAATTCGAGGACCGTTAGAGGCGTATTTCTCGAACTAGGATGATTTGATCTTTGTGAATATTTCATTAACTTGCGGAATATTTGAGATCTCTTTGAGAAGACAATATTTGATATTTTCATGATCTATTTGAGTGAGAAGAGAATATTTGATATTTTCATGATCTATTTGAGAATATCCAAGAATGTATGAGATATTCAAGATCTTGATCTTTGTAAACACTCCATATGAGATATTTTCAGATTTATTTGATCTCCATTGATCTTTGTGAATATTCCATGTCTTTAAGGAATATTCCTATAGGAGTTTTTTAATATTATTTCTCATTCCTTTTTCTTAGAGTTCATTTTACTACTTTGATGAGTCTCTAGGAGAGATTTTGAAATTTGCACTACATCAATAATATAACAGTTTTTGAACTTCACTTTATTTTTTTCAGTGATACATTAATTTCCTTTGTATCTGTTATTGTATCACTGTATAAAGACCGAATTGGTATATTATTATATCACTCATATAGAGCAAATTTCAGAAACTCTCGCTGCATTTGTTAACTATCCAAACTATCGCTATGTTGATAATTAGGCTTCAAACAATCACTATTTCTGGATTTTTATGAGGGAAAACTATCACTTCACTAGTTATTTACACTGTATGAGAACATAACAAAGCACTTGCACAAAGTGGAGGAGCAATTTTTGGATTTCACCTCAAGAGTAGAGTAAAATGTAAGTCATTGTTGCATTTCTTACCCCCAAAGAAACTAAAAGGCTCATTCAATTGTTTAACCCTTCTACTCTATTGTTTCTTTGCATCCCACAGCTTTCAGTAAAAATAACAAAAAGAGTTCTTTATAAATTTTACGATTCAATATTCAGCGTCAAAATCTTCACTATTGTTATAGTATCCAGTTCCATATCCATAATATGAATCATCGTCATTTTCTCTAAACGAGTCATCATATTCACCATATTCATTCTCCCGTTCAAGCTCATGGAGCCCAATCTTCAGGTTTTCAGCTGAATCGCTATTTGCACAGGCCTTAGGTTCCAGTCCTCCTAGCTCTGCCCCCACAGGGACTTGCTTCTGCAACACAATTCAAAGAACAATGTCAAATGCAAAAGAATTTGCTCGTGAAATGGCTGAAATGAAATTAGCCCCTTTTCTTTTCTTTTTTTCCTTTTTGGAACTGTTTTACAGATCCTATGACAAACAATAGGTGCATTAAGCACACATCGCTGGACATCCATAGCTAAAGCACAAAGAGAGAGCAGTAGAGAGGTGTACCAATTCATCAGTCAGCTTCTGCAAAGCATTGTAATTTATTTTTGAACTTGTTCTCTGAAAATATTTGAATTATATTTTAGTATAACCAGCACATTCTACCATCTAAAATATGCAGAATGAGCAAAAAAGATGTTTAGCTGGTATATGTGCACCTTGTTCTCTACTTTTTCCGTTGTTTTAGCAGATTTCTTAGCATGGACATCCTTTTTATGTCCAATTTCCTGTTTTCTTTTCTTCGCATGTAGTTTATCATCACCCTGAGAAAGAAGCAAGTTGAACAATTACAACTTCAAATAGATGGGTCATTAGTAGATCAATAGAGGAGTCGTACATTTAAGAAGACAGAGACTAAGGTACTTCTATTTATCTAATGAAAAATGGAGAGGAGAGAGTGAAGTTGTTGATCAGAAATTGCATCTCTGCATATGAAAGATTGCATTACAATGCCATTCCATTTTCTTTTTCTTTCATTTACACTGGAACCACTAAGTTCATTAGATGCCGATTCCTATGTCGTGAATTTCTGTTTGTCTAATGAAAAATGGCGAGGAGACAGTGAAGTCATGGATCAAAACAGGGCATCACTGCATATGAATAAACTGTCAGCAACCTAAGTTTAGGCTACTAAAGCACCTTTCAACTATCTTCCACTCGGATAGGGAGAGGGAGAGAGAGATCAGAAGCAATGAACATATATTATTATCTACAGCTTGCTAAAAGTGGCTTTAGAGGCATTCCATTTCTTAAACTTCCAGTCGAACTATGGATATAAATTCTTCGACATTAACAGAGGAATCTAACATATGAACAGGTCTAATCAAACAAGTAGGTGGAAGACAACCACCAGGAAACAAGATAACGAGGATAATGCATATGGATGAACTGATATGTCAGGACACCACAAGAAACACAGAAGATACTCTATTGTCTATCTTATAAAACGAACTAGAACAAGCAGAAAGGCATTTCCTCTTTAAGAGAAGTGTCAATTACTTCAGACAAAATTCTCTATAGTTAAAACTACTATGTAGAAGAGTAGATGGAAGAAGGCAATACCTTAGCGAACTCTTTATTCATTTTTTCCCATATGATCTTCTTGTAATGAATCTCCTTCGTGTTATTGAGATATCCAACAAGCTTCACCACATCAAAAGTTGATTGTGATTACACTGATGTCTATAACCACATAACAAACACAGACATTGAGTTCAATTACCATAGGACATTGGAAATACCTCAGAATCATCAATACCAGAAAGATTTCCTGCAGCAGCTACACGTTTTCTCTGATTAATATCCTGAAATTTGGCCCTACAAGCTGACTCACAAAGAAATAGTTTGAAATGGAAGTTAAGTCTTACAGATCAATGTGCAAATGATGTCAAATAGTAAACAATTCAACAAGGATAAGATATGAGACTACCATTTAAGTTCTTCACAAGCCGGACTCCATCTGCAACCAAATTACTTTTGACTTCAGACACTCCTACCACCTAAAAAGGAAAAAAGACATTGTTCCAATAAAAGAGCTGTGGGAAGTGGGAACGCATTCTAACTCGATTACATTTCACGATAACAGATCAGAAAGAAAAAGATTGTTAATCAACAACCTATTTCTAATAAACCATACATTTCCTTTCTTTATTAGGACCTTATAGCGCCATTCTAATCAGATATGCAAGTCTCAGCTCCCAACTAGCAAAACTAGCAATAACGACGAAGCCTAGAATTTCACAAAAGGTGTTCAAGATTTAAATAAATATGTATAAAAGTAATTTTTGACCTATATATACATAAATTTTTACAGACACGTATCATTCTCCGACGATGTTCAACTGACCACCGTCTATGTGGTTCTGTCATTGATTACCAAAGTACCAATCCAAAGTATCAACCTTATTTCCTGGTTTCTGCCTATGAGCTACCTGATAGAGTATGTTGTACAGACTATGGAGGACAGTTCATTCCAAGAGGCATACTTCAACCGAAATCAAACTGATTAAGCATATGGTACATCTGAACAGCTGTTGGGCTACTGCAGAATCCCTGTAAAAGTTCCTGTGGACTATTAGTCACAGGGGTACCGACATGCATAGATGGGTTCACTGTATCCTAAATCAGAATTTGTGCAAATGAATTGCATTATCCAGACTTATGGTTCACAGAATATGAAGCAAACTACCCTGAAAAAATTACAAGTTTTTGATGGATAATATGAGGAAAGGCCTTGATTTCATGCAGACATCACAAATTTCAACAGATGAATTCACTATTTACAGAAAAGCTTGTACAATGGAATAGTGCACTCTTTCTAATGAAAGAACAGAAGCATTGTATAAACTCCTACTGAATATAGAAATTACTACTTGATTAGCTCTCTGAAAGTGAAAGAGTTAGGAAATTAATTGGATAATATATTGTTTTGATTTCAAGGTAGTGAAGTACCGGGCAATGAACCTCTGTTCCCCAAATTCTTAATGAAATGATATATAATACTAATGGCTTGATGTTCATTATATTAGAAATAATGAGCAGTTCATATAATCAGTTGTGGCATGATTCACTGATTGGAGGTCATTTCTGGGATGGATCATATTTATTGAAGAGTGATTGCATTGTTCTGTCGGAAGGAAGTTGAGGTTTATGTCAAAAGGGTGTTGTGTGTCAGAAAAGCAAGGCTTCAGTAGCCTGTCCTGGTCTCTTTGCAGCTTTTGAATATACCTGCTCTGGCTTGGGGAAGTATTAGTATGGATTTTATTGAAGGTTTGCCCAAGTTCAAAGAAAAATCTGCGATATGGGTCATAGTTGATAGACTAACTAAATAAGCTCAGTTTTTGGCAATTTCCCATCCTTATTCAGTTGTTGAGTTAGTTGACCTATTTTGGAGAATATCTTCAAGTTGCATGGGATGCCTGAAGATATAGTCAGTGACAGGGATCTCATATTCACTAGCAAGTTGTGGCAAGAGTTGTTTGCTATTGGAGTGAATTTGAACACTTTCATTGCTTACCATCCTCAGTCTGATGGACAGACTGAGGTTGTGAATAGATGTTTGGAAACTTATCTCAGATGTTACTCTAACGATTCACCTTCTGATTGGGCTAAGTGTATCATTTTCAGAGTGGTGGTTACAACGCTACCTTTCATACATCCACTCAAACTACTGCTTTTACTCTATGGTCAACCACCACGATTACATTTGCCTTATATGGCTGGAGATTCAGAGTTACCTGAGGTGGACAGAAGTTTGATCACTAGGGAGTTCAAGCTTCAGCCACTGAAGTTACATCTCACCAGAGCTCAGCAGAGAATGGAGCCTCAAGTTAATAAGAAGAGAGGTCTGATAGATAATTCAAGGAGGGTGACTGGGTTTTCCTTATAAAATACAACCTCACAGGCAGGTAACTATGTCCACTCAACACTTTAGCAAACTCTCATTAAAGTATTATGGCTCTTACATGATCATTCAGAAGGTGGGAGCTGTTGCTTACAAATTGTCTCCGCCCCTGACTTGCTTATTCATCCCACGATTCATGTCTCTTTACTCAAGCCTTGCCATGCTATTCCTAAGAATCACTCATCCACCAGTGGTGAACATGGCCAGTCCCTATTGTCCTCAACCTGTTAATGTATTGGATTGTAGGATGATTCATAAGGGAAATAAAGTTGTGGCTCAATTGCCCATCCAGTGGGAACATTAGCCAGAAGATCAGTCTTCTTGGGAGGATGTTAACACCCTTAAGGTTCAATTTCCTGCATTTCATCCTTGAGGGGGTGTTATTGATGTGCCCAGCAATCACATGATTATGAACTGCAGATGGGATTAGTATATTCAGCTTGCGCGATGCTACAGTGAGGGTTGTTATGAGTTAGCTCTCACCACTCCGGCTTTACTCTTTAGTCCCTTATGTTTAAAGTAGAAGTTATAGTAAGTACACAATTAGCACATCTAATCCCACGGAGAGTCGCATTTTGTAGATGCATTGGCTGAGTATATGCAATGCTGGAAGACTCCATTTTTACCATATGAATGAGAATCTATAGCTTTCTATTATCTTCTTAGTTTTTCCTTTGCTCTTGCTGTAATTCGAATCCCTAAATTGCTCAAATCTACATCAAGTGTGCTCCTAATGCTTCACCGGAAAAGGTTACTGTAACAGAAAAAACCCCTACCATAACCTTGATTTCAACAATAGCATTACAGAAAAAGAAAAATATAAACAAAAGAAACCTACAACATTAATGAGAAATACTGTAATGCAAGAAGTAATATTGAAAAAGAAACATTAGGTTGTTTGGTGCGCGAAAACTGGCCCGAACACGAGGGTTATAAAAATACAAAACATTATTAGGTTGTTCACCCAAAAAAAGAAGAAAACATACCCTTTGTTCTGTTGATTTTCCATAATCGGCCGGTTTTCCTGTGATGGCCATTGTTACTTTTGAATCAGAGGGAAATTTTTGTTTATATAAAGAACAGGACGAAGCTTTGCCAACTTCCCTCGGATCAGAATTTGTCGAACCCGAACCCGAACCCGACCCTTTGTCGGATACCCAAAATATCCTTTTGCATATTAAATTGTGAATAAATTATCTCAAAACTACTATGTTATATTTACCTCATATAAGAATGAGATTAATTAATTCCAGAATAACTTGTTCTGTAATTCAAACATTTTTTCACTCAGAAAAATTTATATACATCACAATCTCTTTTCTCAATCAAAATATCGAAGAGTCGTAGAAAACATTTTTTTACCATCAAACTTCCATTTACTTTACAAATATATGCATGAAATCAACTAAATTCATTTTTATTTTACTTTCTTACTCGTATTCTTTTTTCCAATATGTTAGGAAAATCCAAATGGAGAATTTTGTATTAGTACAAGGAGGGGAAAAGGTGGGAGCTTAGCTTCTAGGTAGATGTAAAAATATAAAAACAAAAAATAAAATTTTAAACTAAATCAAGTAATGGCTACCCTATTAGTATTTTTTTTGTTAAACATTATTCATGTGATTATAGTAAAATACTAGGTTTCTGAAGGATATAATTTAACAATTATAAAAGTATGCCTTTTAAGTTTGTGTGAATAAAAATTTTAATTTTATTATAAGGTACAATTGAAGGGCACAAAATATTTAAAATAATAATATCGAACATTACAAGTACCAAATATTCATTAAAAAAAAAAACAAAAAAAGACACATGAACGGATAAAAATGAACTACATAGCATAAAAATAGTTTGTTAACTAAGAAGTGTAGTTTTGGCTTTTAAGCTGAAGAATGGCAGCATATATTTCCCCTTTCTTTTGATTTATGGCATATAAACTATTTTCCAAAGATTTAATGTCATTTTTAATAGACTCCAATTCTCTCTTGAGATTCTCCACATTGAGATTGAAAATTCTCTTTTCTCTCCTCATATTTTGTATTTCAGCAAATGTGACCTGTAAATCGGAGTTTTAGCTGTTAATTTATTTCCAAATGAATCATAAAACAATTCATATAAAATGCATTTAAATTGAAGTACTTCAATAAACTACTTCTCCGCCGTTTGTTTTAATTTATGTGATTCTATTTTCTTTTTAATCAATATAAAAAAGAATAACACATTTTTTATATCTAGTATTCCTTGTGTCTCAGAATAATTATCATATTTTACTTTTTGAGAGTCAATTTGATTGATAAATGGAGCTAAATTATATTATATGAATTAAACATATCAAAATAAAATTCAGATAAGTTGTAAATTTTTTTCTCTACCTTCACAAGGTGTGTACATTATCCTTCTCAGACCTCATTCGTGGGATTACCCATTACCCTAAATATATTGTTGTTGTCAAAAACTATTTGAAAAGTTCTATAATTAAGTTATAATTTTCCTCATATTATATATTGTGAAAAAATACATCTTAAAATATCAGTTAAAATTTATGTAGTTTGACTCTCAAGAAGCGAAGCACAACAAATTTGGAAATGAGGGAGTAACAATTTAATTTTTAAAAATTTCATTTTACATTTAATAAGATAATTATAATCACACATTTATGATCTATAGCTTGTTTAAGATCACACTACATTTCAAAAGTTTTTTTTATTCTTAAATTTTACACTCAATCAAATACAATCTCACAAATAAAATTTTGTACTCAATCAAATGTGATCAGATAAAGTGAAACAGAAAAAATAGTACATATATGTTGTCTCTATTCAAATTTCATTTTAAGTATGAATTTAAAAAGTCACATATTTATGTAAGTACTGATATCCAAATGAACAAAGAGCTCAATTATTTGACTGCTAATAAAAACCACATCATGAAATTAATAACAAATCCTACAAAATATTGTTAATTAATTACCTGATTTTGATTCATTTTTGTGTCTTTAGGACTTATAATTTCCCTTCCTATTTCCTTTGCTCTTCTCATTTCCCTAAAAATCCTCTTTTCATCAGCCAACGTTTTACTCCCATGTTGTGTTTTGTAACACAAAGTCTTAATCTGTCATTAAAAAGGGATAATTAATAATTACTAAAATTCAATTTGATAAAGTCATAACACAATTAGTCTTAATTTGAATTGAAGAGGAAAATGAAAAAAAAATAATAAGATAAATAAACAACTTACAGATAAAGGTTCCTTTTCTACTTCATCTGAAGTGAGAATTTTTGTATCCCAAATATATTGTGTTTCATAGCCATATCGTTTCCTCTCTATTGGCCATATTATATATTCGTGAGGCAATAGCTCCTTCAATCTTTCAAGTAAAAAATATTTATCTGACTGTATATATGAGAGTGAGAATATTTAGACAAAATAATATAAAAAAAGATTATTTATAACAATTACATGAATTTCTTCAGCATGACACATATATTTAAACAAAAATGTTTTAAAAGAAAAAAAAATAGAGCTAAAAGTAGGTCTAGGAATATAAAAGTAAAGTTAGTGCTGGCGTAATATTTATCGCCTGCATTTACCTTCTTTTCTGCTATTTTTTCAATAATTGGAGCTCGAACTTCATTTTGCAGGTTAACTAATGTTGCTGCTTCTTCAATTCTTTTTTCAATTTGTTGATTAGTGAGGAATTGGGAGTTTGATTCCATCTCCAAAAAGACAAAAGGGTCTCTTGACGTAGAGAAATGATCCATTATTGACCTTAAGTAGTTGTTAAGAAACGAATTTTTATTTAATTTTATTAGGTTGGTTATTTTTTTTTTAATAAAATGGGTACTTGGCCCTCACGTAAGAATTTTTTTTAATTTAATTTTATTAAGTCAACTCTTAAACTTTCCGATTCTTCTTGTCTATTTGATGTTTTAAATATTTAAAACAAAATAATTATGTAAGATTTTCTTTTTTTCTTTTTTGGCTTCTGAATCAGTAAATCTTGGTAAGGTAAATTGTGTGTTTATGTAGTTTTTGGTATAGGGATAAGTTTTGATCTTAAATGCCACCCTGATTCAAATAAAGGCGGGTTCGAGATGATATTTTGATAAATTTGATTTTTAAGGGTTTGGTTCTAATACAAATTGTGTAGGTATTGTAATTAATATACTCCTTCCATTCATTTTTCTAGTTCATTTTAGATTTTGCATGACTCTTAAAAAATAGTGAATACCCATATTAAGTGTTTTCAAAAACGTTTTTGGGGCGAGTCTCGGGGCGGGGTACCAAAAACGCTCCAGGGCGTAAATTAAAGACATAGATTCATAATACGTAAGTATTGGGTTATGAAGGGGATTAGGGCGTCATGCGGAAGCTTACAATTGCAATCAAGACGGTGATAAATTAGATGACAAATAAAGAGATACTAAAACATAATATTATTAATATGAAAACTAATTTAAAAGAAAAATATTATAACTGTTGAGCGAATAAATCTCCCCATAAACAAAAGTCTCTAAACGACTACATTGTGGATACTATTGTTATGTGTTAGAAGAAACAAACCTATATTTCTAGTGTCCTAAAACCTTTTCTTACTAGAAAAGGAGTCCTAAAGGAGAGAATAAACCAAATATGAAATAATATTATATTTTCCTTTCAAAAAAAGTAAAAAATTTATGGTAATGTTTTGTTTTTTCTTTAAGGAAAAATAAATCTTAAATTATGGTAAGAAAATCATGGCAAAACCCTAACAGTAAGTCCTAAAATTTAAGGCGTACGGCCGGGCGTTTTTAATTTATTTTTTTGAACCGTTTTTGCTTTAAATCATATTTTTATTATTGTGTAATGATTGTCACACCCCGAGCCTACACCCTGGACGTGGCCGACACTCGGAAACCATCGCTGGCCCTAAGCAGACTCTTGGCCTGGCTTACTTAACTCAGCGGAAGAGTTAACTCAACAAAATAAACTCAATGCAATAGTTTAAATGATAACATCTTAGCCAAAATTGCAACTTATGTCTCAAAACAAAGTATCTGCAAATACATAGATGAGAGACTCAATACTAACTGTCTGACTGTCTATGAAACCTCTATAATACTGAGATGGATGTTGGAACAGACGCCACAACATCCTAATAAAGAAAAACTAGGAAAGCGAAATAAAAGAGTCCTCTAAAATGCAAGGAGACTCACCACTGACTCTGGAGTGCTCAACTGGATCAACGGCGCGTTGGATGCTGATCTTGGTTACCTGTGTTTGCATCATAATAAGATGTAGGCCAACTGGCATCAGTACATTGAATGTACGAGTATGCGAGTTGGAATGCTAAACCACAACTTAAGCTTGAAAGGAGTACAAATGAACACTTACCTCGGCTTTGTTTAACTCATGAATAATTGAACTCATTATAAAGCAATAAGACACATGCAATATATATAAAGCTTGTAAAACAGTGTAAACAACTTAGTTCGTTAAAGATAAAGCAATAACAAACTCAACTTTACTTATATATAAAAGTAATATAACATTTGTGGGAGATTCTCTAACCGACAACCACCATTATGAGCCTAAGTGGTGATACAGTGTCTTGCCCACGCTGTCAGAACTGTCTTATACTTTGCCGTCATATAGAACGCTTAACTTAGTGGATCCACTAGTCTATGCTAAAAGCATCTTAAGGATTCATCTAAAAAGTATGTTCCTTTACTACCCATGATGGCTACATGATTTATGGAGACTTGAGTTAATATGAACTCGCATCCCCATATCGGTGCTCAATACTACTCCCAAAATATACTTAGCTCATATGTTTTTAAAACATAACTTCATTCTTTGGTTTGAGATAATTACTCAAAACTTAGCTTAAAAGCTCTCTTGGAATCGATGTTCCCTTTTCTTGATCAAATGTGAAAACATTTATAAACTCTTTGGGAATACTTAGTTCCCTAATAGCTTTTTTTGAGAAATGAACTCAACTCTTTACTCTTTACTTAACTTGAAACTTGAGCCTTAAAATGAAGTTAAAATGTTTAACAAAGGCTCTTGAAAACTTTAAGAACTTTGCTTTGACTTACTTCTTAACTTTTAGACTTGACTCTTAACTTCTTTGACTTTGATCTTAACTTTCCTTGAATTGGATTATGGATTCAAGGCTCATGATCTCATAATTATGGATGATTTCATGATGTTTAGATGTATCTTAGAGTGTTGGAATCAACTAGAAAATGTAGGTACATCGCTTAGAAACTAGTACGAAAATATGGGGGAAGAATGGGGTGAACTGGCGTCCTTGGCGCTCTGAGAGGCGTGGGGCGCCAGGCCCCAAACCTCATTGTTCTCTGGGGCACGCTGGCTGGCGCGGTGCCCCAAGGCCAAAACGTCAGACACTGCTTTGGGGCGCGTTGGCTGGCGCGGCGCCCCACTCCTTTACCCAAAAAATTCCAACTTTTCTCCTTCGTTTTTCATCCCTAAACCCTCCAATCTTCCCTAGTTCTTTCCCCAAACACTTAGGATCATGAATACCCTCAATACCAAATTGATTTAACTCGGAAAACAACCCAGAAACACGAATCAAATCCACACTAGGCATTCAACAATCAACCAACAAGAATTCAACAATATTCTTCAAGAATTTCACCTTCTTAACATTCAAACAACTCCAAATCGCTGAATTGAAACAAGTTGATGTATGGGTGAATTAACCCAACACAAAAAGATCTCACATACCTTAATAGGGATCACCCCCAACGAATTCCACTCGCAAGCTTGGATGATCTTGGCGAATTCTTGCCTTCTTCTCCCGTTCTTTCTTTCTTTCTCTCTTCTCCAAGCCCTAAGCGTATTCTAATTTTTCAAAACTGAATTAAGTTCTGTTTTTACCCCAATAAATCCCTAAAAATGAATTAGGAAATTAATTAGAGAAAAGACCACTTTGCCCTTCCCTAAATTCGGATTGAGACTTTCATCAATCCAACAGCTCAACTTCCGTAAGGCATAACTCACTCATACAATGTCGGAATTTCGTAAAATTGGCGGTGTTGGAAAGATCTCTCCAAGGGCTTTCCAACCATATCAATAACTGCTCCTAACTCATCCTGAGCTAGGAGTTATGACCATTTGAAAATGGCCAAAACTCACTTTCTTAACTTAGACAATTTTCCAGATTTCCTTATTCTTTCCAAAAATCATTATTTTCATATTTTAAACTCTTTCTAGTCGTTTCTAGGTGCGAGATGTTACAATGATATTTCTCAAATAGTAATTATAATAATTTTTTTCTTCATTATTGATTATTAATACTTATCTCAAATAAAAATCATAAATCATTGAAAGATTTATTTTTGCTTATTTTAATAGTAATAAAACTATAAAATTGAATATACATGAGACTACGCCCTGTATATCCATGGGACTTGCGCCCCGTGTCTTGGGGCTTACGCCTCACTCTGTACTATATAAAACACCTCGCCTCACGCCCCTACCTTTTAATACACTGATCTCAAGTCAATTGTCAACATGAAAGCATAATAACTTAAATATTTTCCACAAAGAGGTGATAAAACGTATAACTTGTACGGATTTTTTCATTTTCCAAATCGACCTGATTCATTCATTTGTAAAGCTATTTACTCGTGTCTTCCTTCTACAATTTCGAACTTTGTCCTAAAAGTTGATTGGTTCGAAGTGTGGGGTTCCAGCCTTATAATTGATGAAATTATTGGTCCACATTTGTTGCATGATTTTTTTGCAACTTTGTCAAAGTTGTATTACTTTGCAGATAAACCATAGAAGAAATATTCTACTTAAGTTTGATTTTCTTATGATCACTGCCTTGGATGTTCATGGTTATGGTTAAAAAATCAAATTGAACCGCAATTCGAACCAAATCGATTAAAAAAATCGACATTTGGTGTGGTTTGGTTAGGTTTGGTTTTAAATTTTGAAAATTGATACTATTGATTTAGTTTTGATTTTACTAAAAAAAATCGCAAAAACAACCAAATCGAACAGAGAAATTATATATAAATTTTTTATAATTATTTATATATTATTCATAAATAAAATATAAATATTTTGTTAAATTTTAAGTAGCTTAAGTAATTTAAATTTATCATTTTCTCAAACCCACCACTTCAATTTGGACCCAACTATTAAAATCATAGGACCAAGTCCACAAAAAGTTCATTACTTTATCTGTACTTACCCTACCTTACATCTCATAGTAACGCATTCTCTAGATTGAATCACTTTGTTCTTATAATAATAACTCTAGTGCTTAATTGAATCCACAGTAGCTTTCATGTGGCTTGTCATGTACTATGTGTGTATCTATTTCTATCGAGATGTTTATTTTCTCAACAAATTTATTACTTTCAAATAAAAATACCAAAAAAAATGAGCAAACTAAACCAAATCGACGGTTATTTTTTTCGTTTGGTTTGGTTTGATTTTAGAAATTTAAAAACGGATTGTATTGATTTGGTTTTGATTTTGACTAATAACTAATCCAAACCGAATCATGAAACTTGTAGTCACTGATGTCATTACCTACATCATCATAGATCATTATTCTCTATTAAAGGGCCATCAACTCATCAATTCAAAATATATACATCAAGATAGAGAGAAAAATTATTTAGAGAGCAAAGTGAGGTTTTTCATAAAATATAGAAGAAAATAGATTGTGAAGAAAAATAGAGTGTGAGCGATATTTTAATAAGATGAGAAATCAATAAGATGTTATTTCTTTTGAGTGTGTTATAGTCATTTTGAGTTTTGTATTCATGACTACACAATGTAAAAGTTTGTTGTTATAGTAATATCAGTTACTACTCGTGACCCGTGATTTTTCCCTTATTTAAAAGAATTTCCACATAAAAAATTTAGTGTCATTATTTTCCTATTTTTTGTCTACTATTTTCACCGTATATATATATATTTGTGTTAGTACACATTTTCCCTAACTCAAAGATAGGAAAGACCGTTTTAGAAGCGAAGACATCTAACATATTGTTAGTTTGATTTTTTTAAGATGCTTTAATTTAACTTTATGAACTCATTGGTCCATTTTATTTTTTTATTGTTCACTCCGATCCTTTGAAAATATTAAACCTCTTGCTAAGATTTCTAAATCCGCCACTACTTTGAGAGGGTAAAATTATCTGCACAGGATATTTATGTCAAATTAACTATTTAGACTTATCATAATTAAGTAATTGAGAGAGGCATATGAAAAAACACATTACAAACAATTATTGATTAACTTGACGCAAACATCGGGCTGGAGTAAGTTTTAACCCTGGGAACAAGTAATACTACAACAAGAAGAACCATTAAAAACGACTATACAAGTAATCACGTACAGTTAGTGCCAAATCCAATTGTTTCCCCTTGTAAATCATAAAGCACATTGAATCCACGCTGTTGAACAATACCAATAATGCTATAGCTTTCTGCTGCAGCAAAAGCCAAACAATTTACTGTAACATCTTTCCTCCATATTGTTCCTTCCTTTGTCAAAATCACATCAATAGTATTCACTTGCCCAAAATGGAATGTAATCTCTGGAAACGCGATTGGTTCGATTAATCCCTCTAAGCTGTAGCAGGTATCCATTAGCTCATCGATTTCGTCTAATAATGTATAACTCGACATGGACTGTCTAACAGCATCACGAAATGCAGAGTATACCACTTCTGGCAATCGAGTAATGGTCGTTCCACTGTCTATAATTGTCCCTCGAGACATGAATTCAGTCCATAATGGAACATTAAGTTTGTTTCCATCTACACTTATACCGACTAAATCAATATAGTATTTCTCTTGATGGATCCCTTGTACCATTGGTGTAAATTGATTTGTACAAGTATTAGATTTTTCTCTGGCTTTATCCCCAAATTGTAGATCTGCACCACCACCATTTTCTGGGACAAAATAGCTAAACACTTGCATTGATGCACCACTTTGAGATGTCAATGACCATTCTCCTTTCCCAAGTCCAAGAATTCCAGCTGCATTAACAAAATTATCGCCATTCCTATCGAAGTTTTCAAGGCCACAACCAAATTGAAAGTTCATTATTGAACTAAGATCATCATCTATATTGAGAGTATCACATCCCCAAATGCCATTTATATATGAGTTATCACCATAATTGACATAGAAGGGGTTGGGTAATATAACTTTGCACAATGATTTTGAAGGATCATACAGAGGATCATCTGATTTGCAACCTACTCTGCAAAATCGACAACGTACCCAAGTCCAAAGGCTACCAGTGTCCACAATTAAACTATAGTATTGTTGTGGTGAGCCAAGACTTATATTTACAGTAAACAATCCATAATCAGCATTAGGATCATAATATTTATTATCAGAAAGAGTGTAACGATCATGGCGATTCTGTTTCTTATTGATTGAACGAACTCTAGCTTGATTCTTGTTTACAAGTTTGCCAGATGATGGAGTTTTCGTCAAATTAGCATTTGGAGAACAACGATTTGAAACTCTTTTCAACTTATGCGATCCAATTATTGGACCTATATAAAAGCCATAACAATTTCATAAGCACCATGAAAACAAATACAATAGATGAATTAGGCAAATATAGCTACAAATTCAACACGCCACTTTACAAGTACAAACTACAAAAGTGAATAAGAGAACACAAAATTGGATAACAAAAATAATAGAAAACGAGTATGAAAAAAGTCGATAACAATACCTATGAAGTGGTTAAGTGTAACTAAAAAATGGTCATATTTCCATTACATTTTAAACTATGACTAGTTGGTTGGTTGATTATCTGAACTTTTTTTTTTTATTAAGGGTTCAATTCCACACCTTATAATCCTCTCCAAATTTCTCTTACCCCATTTTTTTTAAAATAGAAAAAAAGTAGATTAAAAAGTGGTTTGCTTACGCCATTTTTACAATAAAAGACTAGTTTATCCAAACTTGTGATATCTAGTGATAAGGGTGTAATGGTTTGTTTCAATCGGTTATCATTATGAATTTTATATTATATTAATTTTGGATTATCCTTTTATGAATCTAAGTTCAAGCAATCTTTCTTATACTGAAGTTGAACATGACAAAACGGATCTTGTTTTTTAAAAAATACCTACTAATAGATTCGATTGGATCGATTAAGTTTTGAAAAATCATTGATTTACGCCCGAGGCATACACGAGCCGGGGAGAGAACCCTCAACTCCATTATATCGAAACACACACATAATAAATATATTATGAAATTGTAGGCTAGCTCACTTATGCTTTAATTTTATGCCTAATAAGTGGTATGAGTGACGGGTCATAACACTAGGCTACTCCAAACCATGACACACATATGAATGGAAAAAAATTAATTACCTGAACTCTGGCAGTTAGGTTTTGGTTCCACCTGAAACTGAGAGTGAGGTGCTTTTTCTCCAAGAATAGGCACTACTTTTATTGTTAGGTAACACATGACCAAAAAGAAGCATATTGTAGGAATATGTTTATACATCCAAGCCATATATGTGTAGAATGAAAGTATTCAAAACAGATTTTATTTTTTTTGTGTGTTGTGTGTTGTTGTGCTTCTTGACTCCTTTAATTTGTTTATTATAGGATCAACCAGAATTTCATATACTTTAAAAGGAGAACAGGTCAATGCCTTAAGGACTTCAACGTTTTTTTTTCTTTCCTAAAATTAGGGGAAGGGGAAATGGGAGAAATTAGGAAGTGGAGAATCAAATCATCAACAAGGGTGAAAGTTAGGTAGTCAACTAACTAAACTATATATTAAGATTTAGAAATGACTTGACTATAAGGCCACTAAAGTAATGACTTGGGGGCAACAACATATATATAAATCTCATTAACTTTAAATTTGAAAATAAATTTTTGGGTAGAAAGTATTATTACCTTACCAAATACGGAGATCGTTGTAATAATTGAGAAATGAAATAGTTTTTAAGTAATTGTAGTATCCTTTGTTACATGACTATCTATTTTAATTTTTTGCTTCATTTATATCATGACAATTAACATGAACCACATAATTATTTCTATATTTATCTTTTTCATTCTCCTTTCACTATTTTTATTCTCTTATTATTGACTATTTTGAAGTCTCTCAAAGTCTTAAACAATCAAACATTCTACATTATGCATAATTTATTATTGTCTATCTACAAAATGATCGAAATTGCTTTTCATTGTGTTCTTCAAATTTTAAGCACTGTAACAAGTTGACACTATTTCAATTTCATTATATCAATTTATCAAATTCAGTGTAATATTATTTCGATATCATTATATCAATTTCTCAAATTCTTGAGTCATATTTTATTATTCTAACTTAATATTATATTTTTGCATTGAAAACTTGCATTGAGTACATTCTTATCTCATAAGGTGTGCATACATTCTATCCTCTTCAGACCTCGCTTATAAGATTACACTAATTATATTATTATTATTCAATTTATATATATCAACTAAAAAAAATTAAAACCTCTTTATAAAATTTAACTTTCGACCGCCAATCCTTTTGAAACGGTCTTGCTAAGATTCTCCAAGTCTTTGGATCATTCTTCCTTTTTTCTTTTTTGTTTATATACTTTTAGCTGGTAACCCGTTATTGACCAATCATTGTCAAGATGGGGATTTTTTTGGACGATTTTTTAAATAGTTTCAAATAAAAATTATTTGTGATGTTCAATGAAGATTCTAACTATGTTAATTTCTATCACTTATTTATCGAGAACCTCTCAAATAGTGAAACAAATATAAAACATTAAGAAGGTAAGATTATGTTATATCCTTCATGAGACATTAATTGATTGAACCTGATCAACTCTTAACTTCTCTATCATTCAGCTTTAACGGTAACAAAAACAATTTTTAGCGGCAATAAACATAAATATTAATAAAGAATGCTAAAATCTTTACCAATATTAGTTAATTATGTAATGTCGCTATAAATTTTAAGAATATTTACCAAAAAATATTAATTATCACTAAAATATATATATT
>JAJOOR010014303.1:0-21430 GCA_036250505.1 Solanum acaule | reverse complement strand
TGTACAACTAAGTAGTAGTCTTTTGTCCCTTATTTTCTTTTGGTGCACCCAAGATGTTCCTTTCTGAGTTTGTGTATAGAAGATAGGGTATTGTTAGTAGAAAGCTATTACTCCCTTGGTCCCAATTTATGTAGCACACTTTCAGTTTTTGTTTGTTCCTATAAGAAATGTCATATTTCTATAATCAAAAACAATTTATCTTTAAAATTTTCATTTTCCCTTGAAATGATTTATAACCATACAAATGTCTAAAGCTTTTTTTTTTTTTTTTTTGATGAAGTAATTGGTTTAATCATAGAAGTCATCAAGAAGATGCAGAGATATACAAATAGAGAGTAAGGTTACATTGTAGCCGCAAAAAGCAAATGTGAGACCTTGTTAGCTACATTATATGAGCACTATCTTAGGTACAGAGAGCTAACAATTGATTTGATGGGGGTCATATATGCCCAACTAAAGAAAGTAGACATTTTGCTTTAAGGGAGTGGCTGGCAGTTGATTTTCCATCAAAGCATCTATTGTTTCTTTCATTCCATAACCATTCTCCAAATTGATTTTGATGGAGTTGTCAACTTCCCAACTGCCTCAGGTTTCAAAAGCCTCATTGGTACTGTTTGGCATAACCCAACTAATTCCAAAAAGAGAACAGAACATGCTCCAAAAATTTGTTGCAACTAGACAGTGTAGAAATAAGTGATTGTTGATCTCTTAAGTCCCTGTGACACATATGGCATCTGTTGACCATCTGAATCTTCCTTTTCATAAGGTTGTCTTGAGTCAAACATTTCTCATAGAGTACTGTCCAGCTGAAACAGATGATTTTAGGAGGTAATTTAGTTTTCCAGATCAACTTCCCAGGTTACAGATAAAGTTTGTTTTAGACCCTAAATTTCAAAAGTCTTCATTTCTTTCTTAAACTAGTGTCAAGTCAAAACGGTGCCTTATAAATCGAGACAGAGAGAGTATCATTTTGTTACTTTCTGGTTGACTTTTTGTATATGGGCGCTTACTTTTCCCACACATATGAATTTATTAATTAAAAAAATGTATAGAAAATTGGTTATCGTTTGTTGAAAAAACTTATTATGATATAGATTCTCTACTTTTTGATACATTACTTGTATACTGGAGATTCTCCGTTATTTATTAAATTATTTACCTTATAAAAAACATTAGAAAGATATCCAACAGGGACATAACAACATTTCAGTAGCTCTCCTTTTATGTTATATAGGAATTGTGTCTTTTCTTCTAATCATACTGCACATTTTTCTCTAATAGGTAGACGAGATTCTGCTGAAAAATTAAATTTTGACTTCAAAGATGTTATATTGGTTTCTTTAGAGGACAAATCTCTATTTCGATGCAAGTTTGACAATTTCAGTTTTTTCTAATTAAGGGTTTATTATTTATTATTTGAGGTAAATCCATAATTGTTCGAATTGTGTAATCATCAATTAGGGGGTCCATAGTCCTTATATTTCTCATTCACTCTATCCTTTTGGAAATGGATTTGAGCGTCTAGGATCTATTTTAAAGTGCCACACATAAAAACCTTGAACTTATGTGAAGGAGGGTTCACCCATCTCACAAGCATACACTTATCTAGGGTAATCCTTTGCTTTGCCACATATAATAAGTACATTAACTTACCATACATATATTTATCCAGGGCTTCTTCCGCTTCTCTATCATCACTTTAATTTAGAAAAGAAACATTTTCTTTGTGTAAGAAGAAAGAAAGGTACTTCTCAAGAAAGACGAAAGAAAGAAAAAAATGTGGTAAGCAATTAAGCAGTTAAATATGTTGTTAGCTCCCTTGGAAAACAAAAGTGGTCCTTCAGAGATGGTTTGCACAATGCTTAAAATAAAGATTAGGATGATATGCTTCCATCAGTTCAAAATGTTGTACTCATTAGAGTCCAAATTATTTGTTCCTTTATCTTTATGGCCTTTGCACATATTTCAATTATAGGCTTTGTTGATTTTTTCTGCATTTAAATCTCTCTGAGAATTGTTAGCAATCATTCTCATTTTATTTTCAAGTTTCTTTTCCATTTTGACTGGTAAGGTTTAAGTTTCATTCACTTTCAAGTACCAGTATCAGTATGCCTTTACGATCTAATAAACTGTTGCTAAGAGATATTAATGTTGTATAATTATGAGATGGTTGCATCTTGAAATGATTTACTTCACTATGCAGCTTATTGTTAAAGGTTTCTCTGTACCACCTTTGTAGCTAATGAAGAAGACATCTGCTCGTCAGATTTCAAAAACTGCATCCCCTGTTGAACAATTTCGTCATTCATTGGAACAGGTGAGTCTGTTTTCTCAATCTCTAGGTGAAGTCATGATGGCGTTAGTCTCCGATATTTGCTTTTGTTTTGACGCTACTAAATTTAAGATTGTTTTTTGAAGGACTCTCTGTTCAAATTTGCTATTTTTTTAATGAAAATTCGGGTGATCTGGTTTATATGTTGTTTGAGTTATTGTACTCTGATCTAACTTTTAGCTGTGCCTGAATTCTTGTTTTAGTTTTGGCATCTCTTATTTTGGCTCTATATTTTCAGAAAGAGCATATTAAATTTTGTTATCCAAATTTTGTTTATGGTGTAACTATTTGTTTATTATATAGTTAGGTTTGTTTAAGTTGACTCAATTATTGAGCTGTCAAAAAGTCGGATTTCTGAATTCTCATAAGTCCATCCTTGTAGTGTATTGGCTTGTGATTTATGAGTAGTTCTCACTTCTTCTTAGTGCTTGATGATGGATGGCATTTTAGTATTTATTCAATTGGCAGGCTAATCTTTAAGTAGATGCCATTCTTTTGTGGAAACAGAGATGAGATATATCTTTGAATTGAAGTAGGGTGATAATGTCAGTCTACATATAGGTATGGTATAATTAATAGTTGAAATCACCATGGTCCACCAATTCTTTTTATGAATTTCGAGAAATACAATTTCTTGGGTACAGAAGCAGCTGGAGCAGGAAAGTGGAATATACTCTATTATGGCTAATTTGACGGATTGGAGTCATAGGCCTCTTTCTTGATAAAAAAAAAAAGAGAAGAAAAATGGCTTTTGAAGGCACATTTTTTTTCCCTCTAGACTGGATCACTTATGACAGTCCTACTTACATAGACAATTGGGTCAACTTTATACAGAAGACTTGGTGAAAAAAAGCTTCGTACAGAAGACAAGTTTTTGTACACCATAAACGAGGTTGTAGGGGTGGGGTCTCCCCTTTTTTACTCCTTTTGTACAGAGGTGGAAGTAGGGTACGACTTTATCAATAAAAAAGAAAAAAGAGGTGGAAGTAGGGTTCAAGGAGTGTGCCAAAAACAAAAGAAGAGGGAAAGTATAGGGAATGAACTTTGGACATTGTCAAATTGGACATTAATGAAGTTACAAATTGCTTGTTGGAATATTTAGGGTGTAGTAAGTATGGTGATACATGACTGGATATGGGATGTGTTTGCCGAGGTGAAAATAGAATGGGACTAAAGAGAAATTGCAATGGCACTTGAAGGAGATGATGTCTGATTTGTAGTGTTCATAGGCTATGGGAATGGCAAAAGGTTTTCTTGTTGTATAGACGAATGGGTGGAGTTTGTAGAGACCAGATAATCATATCATTTTGTAAATTCTGTACTTTTTGGCATATATCTTGTATATAACCGTTGTGGCCATGTTATGAATGAAAATACATATTTTTAATTTTAAAAAAAGGTTTCTGCGAAAAGAAGAATTAAAAGTAAAAATTGGGTTAAACTATCTACAATCAAAAAACAGAAAAAAAGAAGGTAAACCATGTCTATTGTGGTCTTGAAGTTGTGAATCAAAATTTCATATGGTAAAAACAGTTTCTTCTGATGTAGTTACTTTGTGGTTCTGATTCTTCTCCATGGGTCAAATATGGGTAGCTTGAGGATGCTTCATAATCAATCTGGGAGGAGTTAAAAATCCAATAAAGACGCATTCCTTAGTCCTCCAGTTTTACTTCCTAACTTAATAACCAAGGGTCCCTTTTCTCTTCATTTTACTTTTGCCCTCGATTTAACTATGAAAGTGATTGGTGCAACTGCTTGAAAGATCAGATTATGGAGCTCTGCATTTATGTCACTGCACTTGGAACCAGACATAACATTTCTAAAATGCTATTTTCCCAGTTCTTTCTATTGGCATGTATGGAATTATAAATATTCAACTGTCAGTATCAGTTTTGTGCAGAAGCTTGAGATGTGACACTTGTTATATGCTTAGACAGGGTTGTGAAGTGTCAATTAAGGAGCTGGACGCTCTATTGTTGATGTTGTCAGAGAAGAAGAGGAAATTGGAACAGGAGGAAGCAGAGCGAAATATGCAAATTCTGCTAGACTTCTTACAGATGTTAAGGAAGCAAAAAGTTGATGAACTCAATGAGGTATGTAATTGTTTTAATACCACCTAGAGAAAAAAAGTCAAGAAGGAGAACAGAGATTTATCTTAAAGAAAAAAAAAATGTATTATGGTAGAAAAGGGTATGGCCATATGCTAGATTTTGGTTTTGCACTCTTATGTGAGTTGTGTGCCTTTTGCTGGCTTACCTACTTCTATTTGGTTAACCCTATTACCATTTGGTTCCTTCTCCCTAAATAACTTCAAGATATATTATATTATATACAAGTGGTTCTTCACTTTGTGTCTCCTTTAAAGTCTTGGATAGCTGCAGTTTGCTTTCTCCAAATAACAATTTGATAGCCAGTTTGTTGATTTGTGCTTTTAATTAGGTGCAACATGATATGCAATACATCAAAGAGGACTTAAATTCAGTAGAGAGACATAGAATAGACCTATACCGGGCTAGGGACCGGTACTCAATGAAGCTTCGAATGCTAGCAGATGATCCTATTGGGAAAAAACCTTGGTCTTCATCAACTGATAGGAACTTTGGTGGTCTTTTCTCCACTTCACGAAATGCACCTGGAGGATTACCGACTGGAAACTTGACATACAAAAAAGTGGACAGCAAAGCTCAAATAAGCTCTCCTGGACCACAGAGAAAAGATACTTCAATCAGTGAACTGAATTCACAACATATGAGTCAATCAGGTCTGGCTGTGGTTAGGAAGAAGCGCGTCAATACACAGGTTTGTGGTTGCGATATTATGTTACTTCACAAGTTTCTTAACTACACCCTCTGTTTCATTTCACTTGGCCCTTATACTAAAAATATATTTTTTGTTTTACTTGTCCCTTGTAACAAATCAAGAGAGATTTGTTATTTCTTCCAATATTACCCTTCCCACTTGTTGGATCTCACAGGGTATGTTGTTGTAATATTACCCCTATCATTAAGTAACTATATAAAGTAATAGACGTCAAAGATAGATTTCCAAAAGCATAATCAATAAGGATAATTTAGTAAAATAAATCCCTAATAAATACTTTCTTAAAGGGATTGTCAAGTCAACAAATATCAAGTAAAATGAAACGAAGGGAGTCTCAGCTTACTTTTTGCTGTGTTTTCATTGGTTATGAAATAGAATGATCTTTGTAATTGATCCAATACTGGACTTGTGACTTACCGTGAAATTTGATGAGAAAACAGACTATTCTATGACTACCTTTTGGTCACACATTTCTTGATGAATGCTTCCTTTGTGGTGATCAAACTATGATGATCTCATCACATCCTAGGTTCTCATTTAACTATTTTCAGCTACCCAACTTTTTCCCGTCATATTGGTGATATCACATTTGCTGATTTTGAAGAAATCTATTGTGCACGAGTCTTCTTGATACTTGATAAGCTATTTCCATCAGCTCTCAAGCTTTCTTGTTGAGAGATGTAAGCAGTACATATTCCTCTGTCAAGTAATTAGACATATGAACTGCCTTATGCCTATGTTGGTTATGGGTGATCTTTCTGGCCTGCCTTTCTACTCTTTGTTATCTATTTGGTGAATGGTTTTTATGTTTGCTTACAGTTCAATGATCTCCAAGAATGTTACTTGCAAAAGAGACGTCAATTGGTGAACAAATCTCGTGTTAAGGAGGGAAAGGATGCAGATGTTGTACAAAGAGAAGGTTACAGTGAAGGACTAGCAGATTTTCAGTCTGTACTTAGCACTTTCACTCGTTATAGGTATAACTTTTTGTCTGTTATTCGCTGAACATGCTTGCTTTTAAATAGTTGCACTTGTTTCTGTTTTTAACCAATTTTTAATTTCTTTCTTTAACAGTCGGTTAAGAGTCATTGCTGAGCTTCGGCATGGGGATCTGTTTCACTCGGCCAATATCGTTTCAAGGCAAGTTTGGTCTTTGCATAAAATTGTTGAAAGCTTAAAGTTCTCCTTTTACTGGTTCCCCTGTGTCAGATTTAAATATGGAAATTAGCTGTTAAAGAGGACAGCCGGCGTTGTGGTTGTAGCGCATAGATCAAATCCAGAGTGTAAATATGGTTTCGATGGAGTGCTGATTTTGTTTAGTCTTGTAAATGTTGTGTTTCTCATTACCTCAGACCTGAAATTACGAAAAGAAAAAAAAAATCAGAAAATTGTTTTATGATCCATCTCATTCATTTGGTTCTCTTATTTAGCTCTTGTAGGCAAACCTTATTCCAAGAACTAAACTTAAAATATGTTCATATTGCAGCATTGAATTCGATCGTGATGATGAGTTGTTTGCTACTGCTGGAGTTTCACGGCGTATAAAAGTTTTTGACTTCTCTTCAGTGAGTTCTTAATTTATAGCTGGTTTTGTCTCTCAATAACATTGAGTGCAATGGCATTACTGAATGACATATCATGGGTCAATTTCTACTGTTGATATTGCAAATGAGAAAGTGCAAAAGCTATTTTATTCTGAAATTGTTTTTCACCGTTTGATTACTCATAAAAAATCCTCGCCTTTTACTTGGATTTGATGTACTTGAGCTGAGGGTCTCTCGGAAACAGCCTCTCTACCTCTACGAGGTAGTGGCAAGGTCTGCGTACACTCTACCCTCCCCAGACCCCACCTAGTGGGATATCACTGGGTATGTTGTTGTTGTT
This sequence comes from Solanum acaule, assembly GCA_036250505.1. Lineage (NCBI taxonomy): Eukaryota > Viridiplantae > Streptophyta > Magnoliopsida > Solanales > Solanaceae > Solanum > Solanum acaule. The sequence continues at coordinate 14,394 of JAJOOR010014303.1, read as the reverse complement.
GTTGTTGATTACTCATAAAAAAACAAGCTGAGATGATCCAAGTGTTAGTTGTTCAAACTCAACGTCAGTGTTAATGAGTGCTTCGGCTCAAATTCCGAATGGGCTTGAAAGCAAGCTCAATCATAACAACAACAACTACATGTCAATCCCAAACTCGTTGGGGAAAGCAAGACTCATAAATTTTGTGAAAGTTGAACTTGGGCTAATAAATTGAGTTTGAGCTCGTACCTCAAGTCAAGCTCAAATTATATAGAGTATATATTAACAACATATAAAAGTAAAACAACAAATTTTGGAATTAAATGGGGTGATAAAGTTTTTTCGCACTATTAACTTGAAAAATGCATTTAGAAAATAATATGCAAATTGTTACATTATAAATATTTTCAAATGAATAATTGTTGAAAAATAGGTTGTTCCATGAATATAAAAGAGCAGAGCTTGAGTTGTACAAGCTCAGCTCCTTTAACGTACTAGCTCAAAATTTAAAGGAGCTCAGAGACCAACAGTTGAGCTCGCGAATACTACAGTTCATTCACAACTTGAACAATCAAGACCTTGTTGGTATACATAATGCTTGATAGTATGTGATGTGTGTATATGGAACCTTCCTCAAGGAACAAATTGCGATCACCTTCTTTCTAGAATAATATTTTCCTTGTAAGAGTAGTGTTGCTGCAAATTTGGATGGCAGCAGGTTCCTGGTGGCAGATAGCACATTACCTGTTTTGTGCATATTTTGTTTAGTAATTTTTTTATATGTTACCTGCACCACATTGGTATGGTACTTATGTAGGAGAAAAACACCCGACTGTTGGAGCTAATTTTGTTTCCATCAATACATACATGAAGAACCTTAAGTAGTGTTTCGCTTCATCTAATGACACAATCCCCATATTGGCCCTTTAAGTATATAGTCAACCTTTTCAGTGTGCCATGATTGTACCTTCTATTTGTCTTGGTTATTTTTTGGTCAAATATAATGTTGCCATTTTCAAAAAAAAAAAAATTAAAAAATTGTGGTCAAATATTCTGGCAGAGCTCTCCTTTACTGCTTTGCATATTGCTCTCATGATTCTGACCTGGCTTGTTATGCTTCTGCATTTCAGGTTGTAAATGAACCTGCAGATGCACACTGCCCTGTTGTTGAAATGTCTACCCGATCTAAGCTGAGCTGCTTGAGCTGGAATAAATATACCAAGAACCACATAGCTAGTAGTGATTATGATGGAATAGTAACTGTATGGGATGTGACCACTAGACAGGTAAATCAGTACTTCTGCTAATCAGTTTTCACTGTAGACTTTTTCATCTTCCTATGACTGATACTGATCCTTTCTGGTGTTCAGAGTGTGATGGAATATGAAGAGCATGAGAAACGAGCTTGGAGTGTTGATTTTTCATGCACAGAACCCTCAATGCTTGTATCTGGCAGTGATGATTGTAAGGTATTAAAGGATCACTTCTCACTTGTCAAACACAAAGTTTACCCCTACCTTTGTGGTAGAGAGGCTGTTTCCAATAAACCCTCGGCTCGATAGAAAAGAGAAGAATTCAAAGCATGATAGCAAGAAAATATGACAACAAAATAACAAGATACAAATCAAAGCATGTCTTATCGAAAAATCTTGGACCTAGATTCAAAATTTCAGTGTCTTATTATGTCTCTACATTTTGGGCCATTACTTCATACCGAAGAAAATCTCTGGGCATAGTATTCCTCCATATTAGTTTTTGTTGTTTTGGTACAAATTATTCTTATTGCTTTCTGGCTAGTTTATTATACAACCATGTTTTCCACTGTCTCAGCCAATTAACTTGAGTACTTATCGTTTCCCTAACTTAGGTTTGTATCATCATTCTATGCTGCTGCAGGTCAAAGTTTGGTGCACGAAGCAGGAAGCAAGTGTTCTTAACATTGACATGAAGGCAAATATATGCTGTGTAAAATATAATCCTGGATCTAGTGTTCATATAGCGGTAAATTTATTAACTTTTGAAGAGCTTTCTTTTATTATTTCCACTTCTGCACTGCTGGTCAATGCCTTATTTTGATGTAGTGACCTCTTTTCTTCTCTACTTCCAAGTCTCTTAATACCTTTCTACTCATCGAACCCATGGGTGATAATCTGTACTTTTGCAATCTGAAAAGACCATGACTGATATTATAGGATTCTATCCTCTACTAAGATGCAATAACTGAACATGTATATATGATTGATTGCTCAACCATGCATGTGTGTCTCCTGATGCTGTTAGGTTGATGTCCATGATGAGTTTTTTCTGTGATCACGCCATTCTCAAATTCGTTATGCAGTTACACATGGATACTCTTTTGTTTATTCCATTATCTATGCAGACTCCATGCTTCCTTATGACATATAACTTCATTTGTGTCCGAAAGATTCCAGACCCTCCATCATGTGTTCCTTAAAAGTTTCTGGATGCTATTTAGAGCATGAATTTCTCATATAGCTCAGTTTTTTGTGCTTCAACCCAAAAAAGGGAATATATCCTCATGGTGTACAGTACATCTCGTTTTCTCTTATAGGTTGGCTCTGCGGATCATCATATTCATTATTATGACTTGAGGAACACCAGCCAGCCGGTTCACATTTTTAGTGGCCATAGAAAAGCTGTTTCATATGTAAAATTTTTGTCCAACAATGAACTTGCTTCAGCATCAACAGACAGTACTCTACGATTGTGGGATGTAAAAGATAATTTGCCGGTAAGACATCTTTCAAGTCTCTACTATCCTTCGGTGAGGAAACTTTTTTGCCACCAACCTGTTGATGTGGGTCGTGAGATTCTTCGTTGATCTTCTTCGATTAAAGCAAAAATTATTCACGACAATTAACACTGTTTTGAGTGCATTCTAGGTTCGCACGCTTAGAGGACATACGAATGAGAAAAACTTTGTTGGTCTCTCAGTGAACAATGAATTCCTCTCATGTGGCAGTGAAACAAATGAAGTATTCGTGTACCATAAGGTAAGCGCTTCTTTTTTCTTTGATAATCGTGGTGTTGGTACCGAGCAACTCTGTCCACCACCAAGTCTCAAGTCAAATGGGAAGAAATCACCACTTTTTGTCTCTGCTTAGATTTGAACCTTTAGATCTCACATGAGTCTCAATCCACCTCATTGACCACTAGGCCATACCCTTGGGTGTAACAGCCTTTTAATCTTTGTTTTAGTGCTGATAGTATTTAATTTTAACTAATGCTTTGGGATGGTATAGGCGATCTCCAAACCCGTGACTTGGCATAGATTTGGTTCCCCAGACATAGACGAAGCGGATGAAGATGCAGGATCTTATTTCATCAGCGCGGTGTGCTGGAAGAGCGATAGCCCTACAATGTTAGCTGCTAATAGTCAGGGAACTATAAAAGTGCTAGTCCTTGCAGCTTGAAGTTAATAAAGCTGCTAGTTAAGAATGTTCTTTGATTGAAATTTTATAGTGGAAAACAGTGAAATGAAATTTCACATTCAATTTTTCCTCTGTAGATATCTATTCAACCATCAAGATGGCATGGTTCCCCCCATATTTGTCAATGTATTCATACATTAAAACATGTAACACAAGTTGTAGGGATTGGTAAATTTAGAAGGATTTACTGGCTAAGTTTGGTTTTTTTGTTCATTGTGCTGAAGGACATCGGTTTTACACACCGTTTCATGGAATAAACTTACTCGTATCCAATGTTTACACCAAATGATATTCTTTGTCATGATTAAGTAACAAATCGATATGAAAGTACACATTAAAAGTGAAAAAGATGTATGTGGAATGTTATCATCGATTTTGTGTAAACATCAAGTGGATACGTTCTTTTATGTTATATTATCCACACATGCACATACAATGACAAGAGAGAGGGGCACTTTTTCACACTATATAATATAAATGTGATACACCTCAACCATTGAGAAGGGTTGATATTTTACAAAAAGAAGCTCAGGAGGGATAGAAAAGATACAAGAACTTTTAAGTAACCTTGCAAGCTTGAGGGTTATACAAAGTGTTACGGACTTGCAAGGTCAAGAAAACTCGAACAATCGTTCAAGAATTCTAAAAGATGAGAAAATAATATAAGAAGAACAAGCTCAGAAAGGATAACGTCACTGCATGTGTCACCACGACGATGACTCTTGATGCCTCATTTCATCACCTTCATATAAATGAATCTCTATGACTTGTAACACCATTGCTTCTTGGTCTAGTACATCCATGGATATGATGAGAAGATAACTAAAAAAAATTCACAAAAACTTGAAGGATACCATACTTTTTTTTTGTTCTCACTTTAACCTAACTTAGTATATGGTGTGATGAGAAAATAAATGTGCAAATGGAGTGGGTATTTTATAGATAGAAAAAGAGTGTTTGGTTATGATAAGAAGTAAAGTGCTGGTTGAGAGTATAATTGAGCATTCAATTAAATGTGTGGTTGATGTGTCATTTTCTTTAAAAGAAGAAGGGACAAAAGGGAGGTAATGGGAGTTGGATATTTAGGTTCTACCAAAAGAACATACTAGTCTTATTCATAAGGGAGGAGATATAACATTAGGTACGGATTCAGACGAATTTAATAGATATTTAGGTAATTTTATCAAAGAGTCGAAGGTTTATCGAAAACAATCTCTCAAAGTAGGAGTAAGGTCTGGATATACACTATTTGACCTCCCCAAACTTCATTTGTGGGATTACACTGGATATGTTGTTATTGTTGTTGTTGTAATTAAAATGAATCCGGCAAAGGTAGGAGTAAGGTCTACATACACACTACTCTCTCCAGACTTCATTTGTGGGATTATACTGAGTATGTTGTTATTGTTGTTGTTGTTATGGATTCAGTCTCAATATCTCATAAACTTCAAATCCTGACTCTGCCTATGCTTGTTAATACTCTTTTTTCGTAGGCGTTTGGACATGAATTGGTTCATAATTGGAAGAAAAAGGAAAGCATATATAAAGTTAATTAGTTGAAAATATTGTATTTGAAAGTTAAAGTGATTTTTGAACATGAAAAAACATTTGAAGTTATGCTATTGAAAACTTGACAAATTTCATATTTCAAATTTGAAATAAGGGATTAATTTGATAAACAAATACTTATTTGAAATAATCTCCAAATAGTAATTCAATTTTATTGTTTATCCCTCAAATAATATGAGATATTTGAAAGTTGGAAAAAAGAAAATACACAAGATAAAATGACCAAAAAAACATCTATTTGAGTTAGACAAAAAATGTAAATAAAAAAAAGTTGTTACTACTAAATTAGTGAATGTTAGTAAATAATGGAGTCAACAATCACCATAAGAAGCTAGACAAAAAATAGTACCTCATCTCTATTTTCTTTCACCATTATTCTTCTAACTTTTTTCTTATTGACTTTTAATGTAAACATAGTTACTCTCTGTCTCAATTTATATGATATTTTTCGAATTTTGAGATTTAAATAAGTCTATCTTTGATCATAATTTTTTTTATAATTGTCAATTATTATGACTTATAGTACTTTTTACATAGTTTATAAATATATAGATTCCATTTCAAAAAAATTCAAGATTTCATGCGCAAATTTTCAGTCAAACTTAAATTGTTTGACATTCGAAAAACGAAAAACGTCACATAAATTGGGACAGAGGAAGTATTACATTTAGAGGTGTTAAATTTAGACATGTAAAAATGAATTGCGTTAATAAATAAACAGATCTATAACTCGTTCAAAATTGTTTAGAATGAACTAAGATAAAGAATGAGTTATAACTCAATTCGCTCATTTCTTACTGAGTTTTATTTGTTTTATAATTTGTTTAAACTAGTGATTGTAATTAGTTAAAATTTCATAAACCCAAAATATAACTATGTTTTGTAAAAAAAAATTAAAATATAGCTATATATTATTATTATAAATATAATTTAAATATTTATCACGTCACGTAATTTTTCCTTTTAATTATTATTGTACGTACAGAGACAAAAAGAATAGGTGGAGTTGATCAGTGGTGTCTTTAATAAAGAAACCAAAAATAGCAAATAAGCAGAAGTATATAGACTATATATTATAATAATATAGAGAGAAGGTATGCATTAAATTCATATTTTGGAAGATTTTGACCAGAAAATTAAATGAGACAGAAGAATGAAAGTGACATAACATAAATAATGACAAATATTTATTTATATATCCGGTGTTTATATTAAATCATTTAATTTACTGTCATGAAATAATCTAATATGGTGAGACTTAATATTAATTTATCGTGATTAAGAACAAATTCATATCCAGTGTTTAATATTTGGATTGATGCCCTGCCAAATTCAGATACTCATCGAAATATTGTAAATTGAGTAAAACTTTTTCTAAAAAATAATCATGACTCGCATCTAAAATCTAGTGATAAAAACACTATATAGCATATACAAATTTCTCTCATGTATCTATAATCTATTGATTTAGTGTGAATACCGAGTATAGATAATTAAGTTTTTATACATAAATGATTTAGTCAGGTGAGAAAGCATATTAATTAACCATGATTAACTGCAAAAAAAAGCTTAAAAAGAATTCACCTGGTGCCTAGTATTCGTTGATAAAGTACTTCTTAACAAAGATGATTATATATTAGATTAAGAATAAAAAAGTCAAAAAAAACTATATATAAATATTTGTCATGCATCTATTAACTTGATGTAAACGAATGATTAAGTTTTCTTTTACCTATAAAAAATATCAGTTGCAGTGGTTGACCATTCATTTTATTCTTTATTTCATTTCCAAAAAAATAAAAATCACATTTAGCATTAATTTCAGATTCAGTAGAGTCTTGTTACCCTTATTATTCCTATGTTTTAATTGCAAAATTTTGCACAAACTGTCCACATTTTGCAGTCTCTCAGAATGAGATATTTCTGCATTGTTATGTCATTCTCATATGGTCCTTTTATTTAATGTCTTTTTGGAACTATGTTATACCAAATAAAAATCAACTATGATTTTTTTATCAATCAAAAAATTTCAATGGCTATTTTTTCTAGATAGTTTAATTGAATCGGTAAAAAAAGAAAAATATTTTTAAATTTTTATATGAAATAATTAGGAAGTTTTCAACCGTTTAAGTGAAAACTGTTTTTTTTCATGCATTTTCTCAGTGAGCTGGTTCGAGAAAAAACATATTTTATAGAATAATTCTTTTATTAATTTATGATGAATAAAATCTTTGTTTTTAGTAGTGTATGATCTATTGTATATTTCCTTTTTGTTGTTACTTCTGTGGAGACAATTTTAATTGGTGTAGAGGGCGTATAACATATTAATATAGTGGTTAAATTTGATTGTTGCAATAGTGTGCTTCGAATTTATTGTGTAACAATTGAAATATAATGTTTTAATTAGAATTAAAACCTTTGTTGCAAGATTAAATAAGTGATCTTGAATCATGAATTTGAAAGGTGAGTTTAAATCAAGAGAATGTCATTATTTCAAATTATTTCGATCGTCTGTAACGTGAAATAATTTACCACTTTCGAGCAGAGAAAAATAAAAACAAACATGACAAATAAAATAACTCAATTATAATTCGGTATAAGAATATAATTATCTCAACAAAGGACACAATTACTCAAACACAAGCACATGTTTAAAAAATTCAGGTTTGAGCACTACCAAGCTAAATTTCATACACATATATCTGAAATACACAAAAATATTTGAATGCTTGCATAAGTCAAACTTTAAATAAAGTATGTAACATTGTATGGAGATTTTTACAACTTCAATGTACTATATTTTGAAGTTAATTTTTAAGTGATTAACATACAGAAAAGAATTTATAAACTTTGACTATGACTTAAATATGAGTTCAATTGGCTATTTGTGCACTTTCTTAAGAAAATTGTTTCAAGTATTGAAAAATGTAGGCCCATTTAAGCATCTATATTGGGCCTCCGGCCCAGATCTATTATTATTTTTATCTTTTTTGTGTTTCTTCTAAAAATAATATGTAAATTAATTAAAGAAAATAAATATTTCTGAACAATTTGATTTGAATTTGTTAAAAGTGAACACTTTTGATCTCTTTTAAATATTTAACAAACTCTATTAGTCAGATTTGAGGTGAACGGTGAAATTTTTACTTATCGGAAACTCGTTTTTGAAGATGTAATTTTAGTAGTTTATGACGTTGTATCGGACCTATATTCTAGAACTTGATGCATATTTTTAAGGTATAACTTTAATTATTTTTTGTTCATAGTACAAATTTTTATGTTGGATTTTTAGAATTTAATCTGATAGAACTGTGGTTAATGTATTTTTTTATTAGTATTTATTTTTGATAAATTTAAAGGATCAATATTACTTATATTTAAGGGAAAATGGTCTGATATACCCCTCAATTTTGTCATTTAGAGCTGATATACACTCCGTTATGAAAGTGGCTCATATATACCCTTACCATTATACAAATGACTCACATATACCCCTACCGTTACAAAAGGAGCTCACATATACCCTTTATCTAACGGAATCAAAAAATTAGTTTTAAGTTTATATTTTTGACTTTTTTTATTAAAAAAATCATGTAGGGGCATATGATCCTTCTAGAAAAGTTCAAGATATATTTTAATCTTTTTCATACATAATTTCTTTTTGACTTCTTTGATTATCATTATTTGAGTTTCTTATTCTTATTTTATTTTTTCTTTCATTCTTTAGTGTAAAACAAAATTAACTAATTTTTGTGTGGCTATATTATAATTTAAAACTATTTTTTCCAGCTATATTGTAATTAGTTTTTTGTATTTTTTTAAAAAATTGGGGCATCTATAATAAATTTTACAAGAAAAATAGTGAAACATAAATAAATTTGACTATCAAAATAATAAATTGAAATTAGTTGTTGAAACAAAAAAAAAAAAATACATGTGAGGAGGATCAAATATATATATATTAAAATAATCAAAAAAATAAATTAAAAATAATTTTTTCACTTCCGTTGGAGGAAGTGGTATATATGAGTCACTTTCATAATTAAGGGTATATCAGCTCTAAATAGCAAAGTTGAGGGTATATCAAACCATTTTTCCCTATATTTAATGGACTAATATTATTGACCTACCTAAAAGAGTTGATTGGTCAATAATTTGTGTTCCAAAACTTCAAATAAGAACTCATTTAGAATTAAATATAAAGAGGATTATTTATTTCCTCTATCTTATCCTACGAAATTAGGTTGATGTCATATTCACACTTTCTTTTTACTTGTAAAATTTGGCAAATAGGCATCGACATTAATTTTTCGTGTTTTTAGTCAAACGTGTTGCATGTGTTTGCCACGAGTGAATGATATATATTTAGCAATTTTTTTATAATCATAATGTTTCGGACAGTGGCGGATCTAGGATTTAGAGTTTGTGGGTGCCAAATAGACTTATCGATTAAATTAATTTTATATTTGATTGAATTATTCGTCTTTTCGATATATATCATAAATCAATCAATAAAATATAAATAATAAGATATTACACTTTTATTGAGTATTTAATCAAATAAAAGAAAAGTCAAAGGAGTAATAATGTAATTAATTTAATTTAAGTCAATAACAATTATAAAAAATAAAATAAAATTGTGCCAGCTGTTTTTTTTTTAAAAAACGTGCTTGGAGCCTTTTTTTTTTCTTAAAAAACGTATGCAACAAATTTCTCAAAAAAATAGGTACAAATGGGATTCGAACCCGCAACATCAGCCTTCTAAAGTTGTCCTCCTACCGTGGCACCACAAGCCAATTTTGTTCTGTGGATGGCACGCTTTATATTTATATAAATATTACATATATATACCTATGTATATATAGAGTTTCCGTCGAAGTTCAGGGGTGGCGTGGCACCCCCACAGCCCTTCATAGATCCGCCACTGGTTCCGGACAGTTTACACAAGTCTCAATTAATTTTATAAGATATTGTTATCTTTTATTAGTAATAAGTATCGGATAATTATGTTTGCTAAATTATTACAGATGAAAAAATTTACCTAATTATGCTTGAAGAATTTGTCCAATACATCTTATTCGACGGAACACTTTCTACCCTTTGCAATTCTGTAACAAACTTGATGGATAAGTCCAATCGATTCGCATCATTATGCTCAATAAAATAAATGAGCAAGTATTATTGAAATTAAATTAATTATGTGATTAGAAAGTTCTTCAATCATTTTTCGAACTTATTTTCTTATAAAGAATATTCGAATCTTTTAACCAATCGAACATTGAAAAATTAAAAGATATTTTCTTAGATTGCTTAAAGAAATTAAATAAAATTTCTATTAATGGAATTGATTTCCTTGTTTAATTTATAATCATGCCAAATTTTAATTTCCAAAAATTGCACCAGATTCAATGATTTTGGGTGATAAACATAACATTGAAAATTAGAAAGTAATTGATACTAACGAATTTATTTTCTTATAAAACTTTTAAATAAGACTTAGTACCTGAACAATTGGTTGAATTTCAAAACATAATTATTATTTTTAGGTTTGAATTGATGATGGAGTGATTGTTGTTTAGACTTATGAAATTGTGAGTCCTATTTAATTGTTAGTTGACAAACTCGAATTATTACTGTATTTATAGCTCAAATCATGATTAGAATAAGTTTAAAGAAGTGTGTTTGAATGGTCAATTTTGATTTTGCGGAAATTTTGGAGTGATTGTTGTTTAACTTAACTATAGTTAACTAATATACTTAATATAAACCTTCGATACAAATACATTTTTAATTTATTTCAATAGAATGCATATAATACATTATGATATTTTTATAACCAAAACTTTCCAAAAAAACACATTATTTACTTGGTGGGTTATGCACATGCATGGAACATGAAGAAAAAAAAAACAAGTGGAGACTAAAACCAAAGTTGATAAATGCAATAGTACACATGGGGACACCTTATCATTTTTATTTTTATTTTTTTTGGAATAATTAATAAAGATAAAGATTGAGAATGTTTTTAATTAAAAACACATGCACCCCATGCCTTTACTATGTCTTTTGAGCATTACATATGTGATTTTTTATTTTTTATTTTTTATTTTTTATATATTAGAGATTATAATACTTTGCATGGGGAATATGCAATTATGAAAAATTAGTGGTCATGTGTTTGTTACTTTTGACAAAAAAAATATTATTTTTTTCTGAAAAGTTTTGGACTTTTGGTACAATAAGTGAAAACTTAAAAATTCTTAAAATTATATATTTTTAAAAACTTTAAATTCTATAAAATTCAAGTTTGAGTATAAAATACTTGGACAATCTAATTATAAAGAAGTGGTTATTTGAAACAGGGCCGGCTCTGTGGTTTGGAAAATAAGGCCTTTGCCTTAGGCCCCCAAATTTCGGGGTCCCAAATTTTTATCAAGAATAAATTATGTGCTAAAAATTTTATAGAAAAAATTGATTATTTATGATAAAAAGTGTAATTTTTTTTTAAAATAAATTATTTTATCCACTTTAACATTTTTTGTATTATGTTAAAAATAAGAATTAATAGTGAAAAGTGTTGAACAAAGTGAATTACAAATTCTTTTTTATTTCTTTTTAAATTTTTGTTTCAAGCATTACTACAAGCATATTAAAATGAGGTATACCAAGTCATCAACTTTTTGAGTCAAATTCTATGGTTCTAACTCTTATCTTTATTTAATATTTATCAACTTATCACTTATAGCATTATGTTAACAATACATATAATAATTGCCTCACTTAAATGGTGTTTTTCAATGTTGAGTTGATAAAATCTTATCTAAAATTAGTAATTGAAAAAATAATATATACTATTAAATACTAATGATTTTCATCTAAATAGTATAAGAAAAATAAATTTTGAATAAATACGTATATAAAGTTTATTTATATTTTAGGCCGCAAATTGAAATTTCGCTTTAGGCCCCCAATTACGTTGAGCCGCCCCTGATTTGAAATAACCATTAAATTTTATTTCAAAAATTCTAGAACCAAAATTTTTGGTTAAACGATATATAATTCAAATTAATCGAATCAGTAAACTACGAAAATCAAATGATTAAAAAAATAACTTTGTTACAAGATGAGGAAACAAAAGGCACATGACAATCAATCTAGTGACTGTTTTGAAACTACTAGATTTTAACATATTATTGAATTGTGACAACTTTTTTACTAATAATTAAACACAAATATTAATTAGATTCTTTTAGAAGACTGCTTTTTTAGTGTTCATCGACCAGATTTATATATAAAAAAATTTTAATGGTCGGTCAAATGGAATCTAAAATAAAAGTGAAACAAAAAGAAAGTAATTTAATTAGAATAACGTTTAAGGAAATAATATTATTTTGATAAAAATATGAGTTGGTATTTGGTAATGACTCAGCTCTTTGTCTTTTAATGTATGGTTTGGGACTTGGGTATATATAAATTCTCCGTATATAATTTATGTAAATCTCATTATTTTAAATTTACATCCTTCTTTCACAATATATAAATTATATTACACGAGGTAAAATAAGTTTTTATTAAAATACTTTTTACTTTCAGAAATAACTCGATATTTTACTTGTTAATTTATAGTTTGTAACGAGGTTTGAGAATATTCTAGATAAATACTTTTTTTTGAATCATTGTAAATAAATATTTCTTCTTTGTTCTTCCTTTTATCTTCAATGGATTTAAAGTAGTGGGAGAAAGAGTAAACAATTTTTTTTTAAAAAAAGCAACAATACAAAAAAGTGTTTAAATAATTCCAAAATGTTCATAGGTCAATAATGTGTTTTTTTTTTTTTTTAATTTTGCATTCGATATCAAATATTTACATGGAAGTTTGATTAAAGTCAAATGTGCGTCGTCAATAATGTGTTAGAGCTTTTTGCATTAATAAATTTCTTTTCTAGATAACATTTTCTGACTTTTTTCCTATCAAGAGGCATGTGGTCCTGTGTGGTCTTTTCAATAATTTCATGTTCAATGAAATTGAGAAATAGACAAAAGAAATTAATTTGTTTTTTTACTGCATAAATAAGTTTGTAAATTCTAAAGAGTCGTACATAAAACATTTTCATAATTTTATTCTATAATCATATAATTCATAAATAGTAATCGTTAGCAAGAATTTATTTGTTTTTATAAATTCGATATCGATAAATTTGTAAATCTTAAAATTCATTTGTGCCGATCAAACCTTCTAGAATTGTTTCTTTCCAAGAACCAAAAGGATTTGTGCAAAATAACAAATGTAAAAAAGAAGTGAAGAACAAAAGTTCGTGGATTCTGAAATTTTATTTTTGTATCTCCTAACCGAATTTGCTTACATTAGAATTACTCATTAATGATTGATCTTCGAAAATAAAAGGTTTTGGTGATGGAGGGACATGGAAGATCTAAAAGTTTGTTTACTTGTTCACGTGAAACCAATAATTTTTGTTTGAATCTTTGTGTTAAAAGAAAATCTACTAAATAGTTACAAACATTTTAATATGAACCCAATTATTATTGTAGTACTAATGTCGTCATTCTAGGTTAGTACATAATTGAGTATTGTCTAGTCTCCCTTATTACTATTACTCACATACAAATCTTATTCTATTACATATTGTTTCCTTTACTTCCACTAATGTAGTATGTGATATTGCTACATATTATTTCCTTCTCCATTATATCCAGCATGACTGCTTCACTATTGCATTTTCCTTTTCATACTTAATTTTATTATGATTTACTTGAGTCAATGGTCTATAAAAAACAACTTATAATCTACCTTCACAATGTATAAGTAAAATTGCGTACATACCACCTCTTCTTAAACCCAACTTATAGGGATTACATTGGATAAGTAATTGTTGTTGTTACTAACGTTATTGTAAAAACGAATAAATTTTAAATTTTAAATCTCTATTTCTACAAAAGAATTATATCAACCACTTGACGTTATTTTCTTACTCATTAGTACTATTTTTTAATAATTGCAACTAACATACTTATGACTAATAAAATATAAATGGCTTTTCTCACTTGTTTGAAGCCATATAAGTTTTTCTTCAATCTATGTCGGTGTAAGTTCTTGGTCAAAGATTGCATATTCTAAATATATGCTTTATAATTAAGAAAAAAAAGGAAATTAGTTAAGATAAATTTCCACAATTAATTATACAAAAGTTAGGTTGATGATGAAATGGATGACGCAGCAAAAATAAATAAAAAAAATACAACAACTATGATATGTTCAAAATTCAAATATTTAGTCAATAATAGTTACTTAGAATTTAATTGGATTAAATGAAATAATTGAAGATAATTGAAGTAACACAGGTTCTTTTATGACTTTAAAAGTGTCTTTTTTTTT
>JAJOOR010014302.1:0-22851 GCA_036250505.1 Solanum acaule | reverse complement strand
CCCCCCCCCCAAAGCTCGGGCTCTCGATACGCCCGTGGAACGCCGTCTCCTTGATTGTGGTAGGCAGCGCGCGCCTCTGGCGTGCTTCGGCATCTGCGCGCTCCGGACACTTGCCTGTGGGCTCCCCATTCGACCCGTCTTGAAACACGGACCAAGGAGCTATACCAAAAACATTCCACCAAATCCCTTATCCCTCTTCATTCTTTTTCTTTTCTCTTATTCACTTAACCAAGACCATATAATAATATTTAAAAAGGTAAAATAAATTAGGTACAAGAAGAAACATCAATTAACTAACAACTTTTCCTTTTCTTCTTCATAGATCAATTTGATTGAATATTAACTCAAATTTTAATGAATTGAAATCGATTAAGCTAAAATAAATTGAATTAATAAATGGACAGATAAAAAATTAACTCAAACATAAACAGATTAGACGAATTATAATTTCATAAACTTCCACCTCTAATTTCAAATTTACCAAAATTAGACCCAAAATTCCACCAAATCCCTTTTATTTATTCCTTTTTTCCCCCTCTTATTCACTTAACCAAGACTATATACTATATATTTTTTTAAAAGGTGAAATAAATTAGGTTCATGATGAAACATCAATTAACTAACACCTTTACTATTTTCTTTCCTTTTCTTCAATAACAAGAAACATACACACCATCAACACAACAACCATAACATAAACCATTCATTTCTCCATATAAAAAGATACCTCAACTTCCTCACCAACAAATTAATCAAAGGCAAAAATTAATTCTCAAACAACAATAATAATCTTCTTCCCTTCCTTCTTTCCTTCTACCCCTCTTGAAGAAAAAAAATTGTGAACAAAAAAATAGTCATAATTTTTTTTCTTCTTGAGGTGGTTGAAGAACATTACATATAACACAATGAGTCTTGAAAGTCCATTGGAATCAAACACAAAAAATAATTATGAGCCTGCTGATCCTAAAAGACTCGGCGGTAAACCGAAACTTTCAAGGAGAGTTAGTGAGAAATTTGAAGTTGGAATGGAGAAAACAAAAATAGCAGCATCTGCAGGAATGAAGAAAGTTAAACATGGAGCAAGTGTTAGTGCTAATTGGATTAAGGTTAAGTGTAACAAGAATAAGCTATCTAACAAATAATTAATTTATTATATTATGGAAATTATGAAGATTATGATCATATAATTATTATTATTTTTAAAATTTGTTGGATCTCAATGTGTATGTTTTTTGATTCATTTTTCTTCTTCTTTATATCTTGTTTCTGGATTCCAATATTTGTTTTGAAAATTTTATTGTGTTTTTGATTTGAGAGTTTTATATGTAATGTACGTAGTCATTTTAATAAAGGACATATATACTTGATATATATTATTTGACAATTATTGTTTTCCTTTTTTGAGTTGATTTCATGATTATAAACTCAGGTCATATATTATGATTGGATTGAAATAAGGTTATATACATTATCATTATAAAAAGCGATGATTCGGATTTTCTATATATTTATATATGAGTTCATGCATCTTTATATTTCATTTAGGATTAAGAATGTGTACAACGCAAATAGCACAATTTTGTCTAAACAGATCAATCAAATGAGGCATATATAGATCTTCTCAGAGGCATATTCAGAATTATGAAATGATGGATGTACTATTATGAAAATGTGGATCTAAGATATAAATTTGACATGTTTAACATTTAGGTTTTATCATTGAAAATCATTGAAATTTTAAAATTACAGGTCCAGAATTATTATTTTTTATCCAAACCACTTAGAGAGACGTTACATAATTTAAGAAGGGAATATAAAACAAGATAAATAAAAGATTCAAATTTATAACCTCACTTAGAGAGATGCACCAAATCATCATCGCACAACATTATATGATACTTCAAGTGTGGGTTCACACATCTATGTTTAAAAAAAAATTAAAAAATATGACACTGCTATATATAATTTTAGGAGAGAAGAATGGGTTCACGTGAACCCGGTTACCCCCTCCTGGATACGCCTCTGTTCATTTTTTTTTCCCTTCGTGTTTGCAAGGGAAAAAGTGACATTTTTTTAATTTGGATTTAATTTATATCAGTCAAATTGAAGAGTTTTAAAAATAAAAATCGCGCTTTGTGATATTTAAGCAAAGTGGAGTAATTTTATCGTTACGAAAATTAGTTTAGTTAATTTGGTGCAACAATAAAAAAAAAAATTGACGACTCTAATGTACATAAAATAAATGTGCTAAAATACACATTTTTTAAAAATATACTTATCTTAAAACATAATTAGTCAATGATTGTCTTGTGAATTTAACTAGATTGCGTTTTATATGTCTATTTTTTCGTTATCTTGACAATTACAACATATAAAAAAAAATTAAAAATGAAAAGAGCTATTCAAAAGGGCTTTGAACAAAATATAACAATACAAGAATTTAAATTAAACCCTCAGCCATCATTTTTAACTTAATGAATTTCATCTTTCTTCTATATATATTTAACTTAATTCCTTCAATTGATTTTATTATTATTACTATTAATAATATGGATTCCAAGTGGTGGAAAATGTCTATTTTTGTCACCTATTGGATCATGTTCATTTCTATTGTTGTTGCATTCATTGTTGCTTTTGTATGTATAATGCATCATTTTATTAAAGGAATTATAGTATACATACGACAGACGGTTGATCAAAGACATAGAGCTGTACGTGTTGTGGATGCTTCACAATTCGAGAATTAAAGTCTCGATTTTTACAAGGCATGATTGATTGATGAATTTGGATGAGTTCAATATCTGACTGTCACTTGTACTAAGAAGATGATCGTGGCGTTTGCATTACGATCGTTGTTATATATTGATCGTGCATGCATGGAGAGATTAATTAAGGGATTTTGATTGGCATTGATTAATTAGGCCAAAAGCCCTGATTTCGAGCATGCATGGAAAAGAGAAATTTGTTGGAATTGAGAAGTATGATTGATTGACATATGGTGTAATATTGCTAGTTATTTCTTATGTTCAAATTTATGTAAAAAACTTTAATTTGCTTTAAAAAGAATGCTCTTTTCTGGTAATTTTTTAATTTCAATATTTAACATGATATATTTAAGTGCATTAAATTTAAGAATATTTTGATATATTACGCAGATCATAAAGTCAAAAGTCCTTTGTATGTGGCTTCGGCAACGTTTAGATTAATAAGAAGAAACACATAGAAATAAAAGAGTAATAATTCATATCTTTTTATTTAGGATCATAATGTGTCATATTTGTGTCTAATTGTGTCTCCTCGATACTTTTACAGGCTACATAATTTATCTCTTTTACTCATCATAGCAAACTTCTCACACCTCTCACTAGAATATTTGTGCATCTCATTTGCACACGTCAGAACCATCTAAAAAAGAATATTCAACAATTGTCATTTGGCTTCTTTTTACAAAGGTAGCTCTTTCTGTCCAAATTTATGTGACAATTTTCACTTTTTCGAGAGTCAAATAGTTTAAGTTTGACCGGTAATTTGCGCATAAAATCTTCATAAAAATTTACATGAAAATTATATATTTGTAAACTACGTAAAAATTATTATAAGTCGCAATAATTGACAACTCAAAATATTTAAAAGATATATAAAAAATTTATGGTAAAAAATAGACTTGTTTGATCTTAAAATTTGAAATGTGTCATATAAATTGAGCCGGAAGGAGTAGTACTATTTTTTTATGGAAAAACTACCTAACTAGACATACATCTCTACCATATAGACTAATATTACCTCTAATTTCAAACAATTACATTTATTATCACTTTTAATGTTTTATACCATATATTTTTTTTAAATATAATTAAATACACAAATCCCTTAAAACTAGGATTGATTAATTATCTTTACATTTAAACACCAAAATTAATGGTCCAATTACAATTAATATTTTTTTTCTTTCTCATCAAGTTTCCCTCTGTCATCTCTCCAGAATTTGGTAAAATTACTTTTGTTATGTATCTAGTTTAATTTTCATTTGTATCTAATTGTAATTTTAATGTATCTAAACTTTATGAATTGTATTTGATTTTAGTCCGCCTTGATTTTAATTGTCCTATGTATCCATTATTTTTTCTGTATCTCATGTAATATTTTTATGTATCCTATCTTTATGTTATTGTATCTAAACTTCCAATGTCTTGTATCTACTTTCTGTTAATGTACCTAAGTCATTAATGTCTTGTATCTGATATGCTATTAATGTATGTGCATATGACTCTCTGGTTATATCTAGTGTGTTTATTAATGTGTTTGATACAATATCATTGTATATCTGATTTTCTTATGTTAAATGTATTTAAGTTTTCATTGTCTTTGTATCTCAAGTTATTTTTGCAGCACTAGCATAATTTCAAATCGAAATGATGATGAATCTGGCTCAAAAATTACTTCACCATCGCGGCTACAATTCGAAATGAAGATTGCGTATTGTAAATATAGAAATCAAGATTCAAAGAAAGAAAATCGAATTAATAGAAAGAAGAATATGTATACACTTTTTATGTTTCTGGAAAAGAAATGAACAAAATTTTATATATGTATTTGAGGTAGCATTACATGTATTTACATTATATGTAGTTTTAGTTCAACCTTCAACTCCCAATCAAACAATTGATATATCTCGCTCAAAAGATATTTCACCATTATTGCTACATTCCAAATTTTGATATTTAGTTGTTATGCATAATGGATATAATCCGCAATTGAATTTACGTCTTTTTAATTTCATAAAATATCTCATTCTCATCTCGTTTCGAATTTCCGTTATTGCAATCAAATTGTCTTCCATTATATATCTGATTTCATGCTTTTACGTGTACAATCGATTCCTAGTTATAAAATTTGTCAATGCTAAAGTCATGGACAAATTTAGTGTGTTTTGATTTGGTTGGCCATTCCTTTCGAGGAGGAATTGACATAGAGTGGGAGTAGTTGGCTTAACAAAGCAGCGCTCCAAAACCCAGTGTCTGCCAAGTCGTGGGCTACTAAATTATATTCCATCAATTCTATAATTTTTGTATTCGATTTCAGAGATTCATGAACCCGAATGCCTCAACAATACTATGATATTGATCATTTAGAAAAAAATCTCAATACTTAAAGATACACAAAAATGAATTGATTATGAAGATGAAATTTACAATTTTAGAAATACTAAGGTTTATGATTTCAATATTTTAGTAAAACTAGTAAGAGTTTGATACGAAAGGATCCTCTAAATCCATTATCGAATTTCCCATCATTTACTCCACTAATTAAGGAAATAAGTTACGGCCTTTAATTCAAAAGTAATTAGATAGTGTATCTCAACTTTAAATCTGATGAATACATGTATCCATGATACAGGTATTCGAAGGCCGAAAAATGGTATATAGATAATATAAAAAACTAATGTAAATTCTAGTAATTAGGATCTAAAGTAGTGGGATTCATGTAGTTTGCTATTTTTTTTATCTCAATTTGTATGACATTTTAAAAAAAAAAAAAATTATGTAACATTTGATCAATAAAATATTAAATTAAACTAATTCAAGTTGGCTTTAAAGTTAAGCTAAATTAACTTCCCCAAAACAAAAAGTGATTAACGTGGCACGGCAGAAATTACATGAACCCAGAGCAACAACAAACCCCTATGCCGGCGATTCCGATGCCGGCCGGCTGCCGGAGGATTCCGGCGTTGGGTTTCGGCACGGCGGCAGATCCTCCGGTGGAACCAGAAATCGTTAGAAGTGCAGTTGTTGAAGCGATCGAGGTTGGTTACAGGCATTTTGACACAGCTGCTCTGTACAATTCTGAAGAAGCACTGGGTGAAGCCATAAACGAAGCAATTAATGGCGGATTCGTTGAATCTCGTGAACAATTGTTTATTACTTCAAAGCTATGGTGTAGTGATGCTCATCCTCAACATGTTCTTCCTGCTCTCAACAAAACCCTACGGTAAAATCCTCTTCGAAAAACTCCCAATTCAATTGTTATTGCTTTTATTTTAGAGAAAAGTATTTGAAAACACCTGAACTTGGTGCAAATTATTTATTGAACGTGGCGCAAATTATTAATTTTGTCCCGAAACTATGGACATCCTTAACAATACCTTCTAATTGACTAACTAAAATTAGATAAAAAGTACCCTTAAACTTGGAGAGAATTTGGGGGGTGTTTCACTCATGTTGCAAGATTGGAAATGTATTTAAGTTCAATTAATCAAGTAAACAAGTGTTTTTTAGGCCATCTATAATTCAGGTACAAAACTAAAATTCACGCCTAAATCCGAATTTAGGGGAGTTCTCAATATTTCTCTTTTTATTTTATTTTATGTAGTGCATTATTGCGATGAGTTCAAATGGAGCGACATACTAGTGAAATTTATATAACCGACCCCAACTTGTTTGAGTTGAAACATAATTGTTGTTGTTTGGACTTGTGCAGGAATCTTAAGATGGATTATATTGATTTATATCTAATACACTGGCCACTGAGTTCTAAGCCAGGAATTCATGAATACCCAATTAAAAAAGAGGACTTTATTCCAATGGATTTCAAGTCAGTTTGGGTAGCAATGGAAGAGTGTCATAAACTTGGACTCACCAAGTCCATTGGAGTTAGCAACTTTTCTTGCAAGAACCTTGCTGATGTTCTTGCCACTGCCAAGATTCCCCCTGCTGTCAATCAAGTATGTGAAAGAGAAAATATGTCGCTCGGACTTTCCAATAACGTTGTTGCACCCTTGTCAGATCCTCCAAAAATAGTGTATATCCGTCATGCACACAATGACATTTTTGAAGAGTCATAGCAACATAGGGGGAAAATCATAATCAAGTACAGGACTTGCTTGAAAAGGAGTACTCCCTTTGTCCCAATTTAAGTGTCTTAGTTTGAATGTGCAAGGAGTTTTAAGAATAAAGGGAGACTAGAGTCATGTGGACTTAAACTAAAGATGTATAGTCCTTTAAATCTTGTGGTCTTAAACTTGCCAGGTAGATGTTGGAATTGGCAAACTTACTAAATATGGAAAAAGGCACTCTTTCTGGGAAAGACCAACAAGAAAAGTACGACACTTAAATTGAGACAGAGGGAGTAATTGTGTTTGATAAAATAAGGTTGAGTAGAATGTTATGTAGTGAAAAGATAGGATTCTGACTGAAGCTGTTCTTGATTTGCAAGGTAGAAGTAAATCCATGTTGGCAGCAACAGAAGCTAAGAGAGTTCTGCAAGAGAAATGGAGTTCTTGTTGTTGGATATAGTTCTTTAGGATCCATAGGTACCTTTTATGGAACCAACAGAGTTATGGAATCTGAAGTGCTCAGAGAAATAGCAAAGGCCAGAGGCAAAACCGTCGCGCAGGTATTCTAAGATGACTTCTAACTTAACTACATTGACAGTGTCAGTGCATATAACTTAAAATCCGAACGTGGAAAATCCAGGTTGCTTTAAGATGGGGATATGAGCAAGGCATTGGTGTGGTAGTGAAGAGCTATAACAAAGATAGAATGAAACAGAACCTCGAGATTTTCGACTGGTCATTAAGCGATGATGAGTGCAGAAAGATCAGTGAAATCACACAAAGTAGAGCTTGTCTTGGTAAGGATTACACATCTCCTGATGGACCTTACAAGACAATTGAAGAACTCTGGGATGACTAACTCTGATTACTGTAATTTCCAGAATTAAGCATATGGTTCGAGTAATTCTTCTTGTTTTTATGTCTTCCTCCTAATTGTGGTAGTTGTATATATCAAGATAGAAATAAAAAGGGGCAAAGATTCATCCAGTTCCTTGTTGTATGTTAGGAGTCTTATAGTCTTGTTAAAAGTTTACTTGTCACTAAAGAAAAAGGGCAACCTAATGCATTAAAGCTGACCACAAGGGTCTATTGTACGCAGTCTTACCTTGCATTTCTGCCAAAGTCCGTTTCCAAGGTTAAGATGCAGGTAGCATATCATTTAGTACACAAATACACGAGAAATGACAAACAAAATAACAGAATTCAGCATATCCTTACAGACATTGCTCTAACATTAAGTTCACATTTAGCGAAGATTCAGCAACTCACTTGCAACTAATTACAAAGAACAGATATCACAACAAGATCTTGAGGCATTGAGTCCATAAGTTATTCTATTGTTGTTTCCCATCTACCAATAACTAGCATAGGCTTGAACATCTAAGAAACTACAATATGCATGAACTATGTACATATATAGATATTTCATGTAGAAACTGAAGAACAAGCAGAGTATGTTCATATAGTAGATAACCTGATATGTGTTTAACAAATAGCAACAAAGGTAGTTTGCGTGGGATACACTGACACACAAGTTTAGTCCAGATTCAGCAACGTCCGGGCCTCTCATAGTGTGGAGGTAAAGAAGGACAATTCTCATTCATGTTGGCATAGGGATCTAATGTGTTGTACTGGGGCAGTTCCATTTGATATTCGCCAAGAATCTGGCAGAAAGAGACCTTATTGTCTCCACTGTTGCACCAACTTGGGAGGCGTGTCTGATTATCTTCAAAAATTTTGAGCATGTAAGCATCTCTAATCTGCAAGCAGTAAGAAAGCCTTGTGATCACAACAGAATGGAAGTTATTTTCCTTATAAGACGATTAAACAAAGGCATCGATACCCACAGTGAACTCCGTTACTTGAATAGAGTTGGAAATAGGGCCAAAAACTCCAGCTTCTTTGTACATTGCTAGAATGAAGGCCACGCATGTAGTGGATTGGCCATCACTATAGATCCATTCATCTTGTTCCGGGATGGTCAATAATTGATCAAATGTTATACCACGTCTTTCAGTTTCAGCAAGAATACCATACAAGTCCAAATCCTGTAAGAGAGGTATCAATTGCACATATAAAGTGCCTTTACAGATAAAAGGAAATTGATTGCTTCGGTAACATTTAGAATCTATGATATATTTAACGAACTCTCTATATGTAAGCAGTTACAATATGATATTGTAAGTGAAGTCTATTCAAGTTAAACTGAAGAAGCTTTCGGAAGCATTATTCAATATAATGTTATTATTATGCTTGCTCCAAGGCAAAATGTCTATGTAAATGAAGATCATCTATAGAATATGGCTCTATGCTGTTACTCATAAGAGTTACAGAGTACCTCTACGTTCGAGTCACCAAATGATGTGACAATTCGGTAATGCTCACCCATTTTTGACATAGAAATACAGAAAGGAGGTTGGAGAGTATGTTTCATATTTTTTCCTTCAACAGAATCCAACCTATCAAGATAGCTTGTTTATAGACCTCAACAAATCTACTTAAAAAAAAATTGAACATTTATGATATAAGCATGAGCTGCTCGTACAGCAAGGAACAAAGGAAAAAATCATTTTTTAAGAGGGAACTAATAACCTGTCTTTATCAATTAAATCTGGGGGATGAGCCATACCCAAAACCATTAACTAATAGTTAAGATATTATACAAGTTTCCAGCCAAAAGATTCTAACAAGAAAATATAACATGTTCAGTTCACCTCAGTGCCAAGCCTCTTATTCAGAGCTTCGTTCCACATGTTAGCAGCATATGCTGGCTGCACTCTTGTCCACATGGACATGACAGAAATCACCTGGCAACAAAAGTCATCTGCTGAGAAACCACAGTAAGTTGTCCAAGAGTTCGTAGTGATGAACAAATTAGTATTCCTTCAAATTATTGCTATTTTTGTTTTGATTGACTTGCTTTTTCACCTTTTTGATGGGTTTCTTTTATCAAATGGTTCCACAGGGAGGGGAGTAGTAATCAATAACCATATATCCTTCTAAATTTTAGTAACTGCAAATATATTGATGACTGGTTTATGTTGGGTTTATACTATGTAAAGGTATTTCCTAGAGATAATTAAGCAAAGTGATATCCAAGGATAGAATATGTGCACGTTAGATAAGTCATTTTTGACTTGAGAACTGTCTACCAGTTAGCATCGAGATTGATGGACATATGGCAATTCACCTAGTTGCTTTGGAGAACACAAACATCCACTGCTACTTGCTCATCTTAGATATATTCCAGTTTAATCATAGTTTATACTTTTAAGAGGAAAGGAAGGGAGACAATACCAAGTGAGCATCAAGAGGTGGAGGGTAATTATCCGCTACTGTGTCAATCCAACTAAAAATCATGTTATGGTAGCCATATGGCTTCCCGGACATTTTCCGAGCATATTCCCATGCTGCGGTATTATTAAATCTCGCACGCACTTCAGGATGTAAGGGCAACAAAGCAACTTGTGGATTAGATTCATCCTTGATCGTCAATTCCCACCACTCATCCCAAGGGATAACTGCAATAATTTCTTCACCCTGCAAAGATATACCACAAGATTAAACAAAAATAAGAGAACGCCACAATTCATGCAATTAAAATACAAGGCCTTTACAGGCTTTAAAAGCTAACAAAAAAACTCAGAGTATTCTCTACCGCCGGAGGTAGAGAGGGAGCACAATGGAGTATAGTAACTCACCAGAAGTCCACTGCTATCCATAAGAAAAGTTGCAGAAAAGTAAAGGGGAGCATAAGGAGATTAATGTAACTGAATGTATTTATGTAACATGGAAAATGATGTTTTTGAGATTTGCTAGCACTGTTTCTCCGTGTAGTTTAGTGAGATTTTCTCATTTGCTCACCTTTTCATTTTCGTGTCCTGATTCACCAACCCAAAGATTACCCAACTCATCCTTCAAACAAACAGATGTATGACCAGCAAAGGCACCAGTGACCCACTTCTCAAGAGTTTCAAACCCACCCCACCGTCCACGTATCTTTGACAGAGCTAAGAAATCACCAGACTGAACATCATCTGGGTTAATTGTTGCCTGCCGTGGATGTGGACGTTTCTCAAATGTCGCACCCATGTGCTTCTTCAGAAAAGCAAGGTTAGAATTCTGTCCCCATGCGGTGTTAGAAAACAGGGGTAGTACATCCACCAAGGAAAGCAAGGTTCCGAGCATTCCTGATGGCATGAGAAATACAGAAATTCCATGTTCCTTGACCTGCATAGCAGTTGCTTAAAGATCAATTATATATGTATGGACATCCATTGGAATTAGACAAAAGGCCCAAAACAAGAGCATACATATTCCCTTTCAGCAGGTTCCTCCCATGACTCAATTTTAAATGTGTGATCATGGCCCGAAAAGTAGTAGTCCCAGGATATCCTATAAGGTGTAGCAAATACATACAGATCCATACACGTCCAGCTGTGTGCTGCGCCTGTCTGCGAAGTGGGTAAATGAAATCTGAAATACAACTGTGCTAAGGATGACTTTATCCAATTAAAAACAGCATAATAGAATAAGAACAAGTATATATAGATACCAAAAAAATCGTATTTCTTTCTTAAGGTGTTATATCAGTTTTCACTTGTTATCACCCCATTGGTTTCTATTTATGGATCATCTAGGTGTCAACAGAGGAAACATTCATATAATCAATCTAGCTTTTTTTACATGGTGAAGGCGGGACCACAAAACCGCATGCTTCTTCTATCATTTGCATCCTAGTTTCCTTTAAATGCTAGAGCATTTACAAACCATATAACCGAATTACATTATAGCGGCTACGCGTCAAAACAAATACTGACAAATAGTAAGTCACGTTCCATGTTTATTCTTGTTTTGAAGTGGCTCATTTATGTAGCAAGAAACAGCCATAACAAGCAGTTGTCATAAATGGCAGGAATCTGACTTTCTCAGCATGCAGCTGATTCAAAGCTACACCATTTTTCCCTCCCCCTACTTCTGCACCCGACTACCAGATAATGGCAAGAAATGCACTACTGTTTCTAATACTAACAACAACAAATCAAACTTTTGTTAGAATATCAAGTGATAATATCATCCTAATATGAAGCATTCTGCAACTTCACCAGTAATATTAACACCTTCCTCTTTTCCAGACTTTTTAATTCAACTATTTTGTAAAAACATGGGTTTCAAACATGCGATTCTTAGTCTTCCAACACCACACTCTCCCAACCCCTGCCCAAACCAGCAAGATAGATTCCTAAGAATAGAACAGCCCTATACATCTTACCAGTGAATACTGCTCTAGAGATAAACTAAACAGAAACCATATTCATAATTCAGAAATATGAAGCCTAACATCAGCTCACAAGCATGCAATCATTAACCTTTTCCAACACCCCACCTCCCCTGAAAAAGAACCCAGCAACATAACTTCAACCCAGAAAATTCACCTTTTCAAGCCATTCCTATCACCATTCATCAATTAAACATCATCCCACCAAAAATTACCATAAAAACTACTCTACAAATCAACTAAACACAAATTAAATTCACAATACAGAAATTTTAAATCTACAAACCGATAGATGAATAGTAGCACCGCCAATGCCTCGATCACCAGGACCAGTAAACTCAACCCTTGCTTCATTCTCAAAAAAGCAAGCTCCTTTCCAACTAATAGACCCATTATTAGGAGCTAGAGATCCAATATAAGTAGGCATCAAATCAACAGGGCTATGCATAGTATTAAGAACAGGCCAAGAAACCTGATGCGGCAATACAGGAAGTACATCCTTGACCCTAAACGGAATTTTCAATGCGTACCCAAAACTTAACCCTAACCCAATTCCCAATATCCATAACAGTGTTAAACTACACAATTTCTGAGGTCGATACATCACTGAAAACAGTGAATTCAACAGTAAATTACAGATTATTGATTATTGGGTTTTCTGGGAATTCTTCAGAGTCGATTAGGGTTCCATTGGGTGAAGAAATTTGAGCTCCGATTTGGGTTTTCTTCAGAAAAAATTGAGTTTTTTTGGGTCGAAATTCTTGGAAAAGGAGATGAGATTGTAAAATATGGTTCCTTTTGTTGTTGGTTGTGTTTGTGTTGTGATTGAATTGGATATTCCCAAATTGAGAGATTCTATTTTGGGAAATTTTATTTTAGTTTATTTTAAGATAAGATGAATTAATTACAATATTAAGTGTAGAAAATTGGAGTTTTTAAATATGTTTGAATGGTATGGGGTACGAGAAAAATCTACTAATCATGAAATGAGATGATAGAGACAGAATTTGCTTTGGTGATAACAGTTTTGTCCCCACATGGATTGTGGTTCAGTGGCAAGATAGATTCCTCATTTATCAACGATTTTGAGTTTAAATTTTATATATGAAATTTTTTTTTGTTGAGAGTGTTATCTCCAAATGAATCCTTCAAATTTAGTCTGAATTTTAATGCGAACTTTGAACACCAAATGAAAAAGAAAAATCATAAAAAAAAATAGTACTATCATTTTTGTCATTGAAACAGAGTCAAATTTCCTATAAGGTTTTTCTTCTATTTTTTTTTTTTTTTTTTAATCTATTTCTTTATCTTAATTAATTTCACGAGATATATGTCATCTTTTATCAATAATAGAGAATACTAGATAACTTTGCTCATCAAAATTAAAACATATGCAAAGAATCACATGATATTTTTGTCTCTGTTATTTCCACTTCCTTATTACAAAGCTCAGTCCTCTCTCGACAAAGAAATTACTTGCAATATGTTTAATTCCCTATTTGGTAAATTATATTTTCTTTCGCTTTAATTTATTTATTTAAATTTGATTTGACTTGGAGTTTTTAAAAAATTAATAAAGAGGATTTTAAATTTTATAGTCTTAAATTAATATATGTAGAAATGACTCTTAATCTTATGATACTAAACATATCATGTGTATAATTAAAACTAAAGAGCTGTCTAAAAGAAAAAGAGGCATTATTTTCAAAACGAAGGAACAGTAACTTGAGTTTTGAAGGTGGGTGACCGATGACGAATTAACAATAAATAGTTGCGCGCTAATACATGTTTTGCATTAATTAATATAATATAAATATCAAATGTAAATATATTTAGTCACCAGTCATATATACACAAAGACTTGAAGTAAATATACGTATGAGCATGTCATTGACTTTCTCTTTTTAAGTACATGGTCCTCTTTGTTTACTTTATTAATTATTGGACCTTACATTGAATTAATAGAAATGTGCCAGCCATGTGGTCAAGTGGTAGAAGAAAAATTAAATTATTGGGGGACCAAAATACAGAGAGAGTTTTATAATTGAACTAAAACAAATATTTACTCAAAGTTGGGCTGAGGGCACATTTTAGCATCACCTCAAGGAATACAGAATCAGTCAGCTTGGATGTAATTCGACTAATTCTACGAGCTATCTACTACCTTCTGCCAACACATATATCGAGTAACTTTGTCCATCAAGGGTTGGACCAATGAGGAGAAATCACCTAATGCTCTTGCCTCGGCTTGGGAATTGAACCTGAGACCCATGATTTTCAACCCACTTCATTGACGACGAGGCCACACGCGTGGGTTCATTTCTTAGTCTAAACATTAATACTCTTCAGTCTGCTATTTATGTTTTAATAGAGTCAAACCATTGCATCCTTGAGATACTCTGAAGAAGGTACTTCAAATCCCAAAGATGAAGCAATTTGAGTAGCATGGAAGAAACAGGCCACTGTCTTCTACTGCAAGGGGTTGCCTAAAAGGATTTAGCTGGATCTGCAATGCAAGTAACAAGTTCAATTTAATGAATTGAGTTCGAAGCAGTAGACAACTTTAAGAGCAAAATTTGAAGA
The DNA here is from genome assembly GCA_036250505.1 of Solanum acaule. NCBI lineage: Eukaryota > Viridiplantae > Streptophyta > Magnoliopsida > Solanales > Solanaceae > Solanum > Solanum acaule. The sequence goes on along the minus strand of JAJOOR010014302.1, from coordinate 8,158 downwards.
GAGAAAAAAAACAGTTGACGAAAGGTGTGAAAAAAGAAGAAAAAACTAACAGGAATGGTAGGAGAAGCCCCAGTGACAGAGCTTATGCAACTAGTCGCCAGATTACAAGCTTCTTCACAGTAATCGGAGAAAAATGCTGGAACGTTTATCTCATTTATCAGCTCCTGGATGAAAAGTTAAAAGGAAAACAAGAAGAAAATTGTTTTAGCAATACCAGACCCTGGCTAGCTTTCTTGAAAGATCCCGTACACTGTTGAGAAAATACTAAAGGTAAAAACTTGCATATGAATCTCATATCCATTTAAAAGACTTACAATGGTTTGTAGCCAGCTTCTGTAAGCAGCGACACCAGCATTCGGTGCAATAATTAGATTAGGAGGAGTATCCTGACAAAGCTTACAACAATTGAGTAACACTAACAAAAGAAGGAAACATATTGCAAAGACAAATGCTGTTTGACAGACCTTCATAAGATCTTTATAACAATCATGATAATAACCATTATGAAGCTTTAGTGTAAAGGCTGAAGATCCACTTTGTAATGATGTTGGGCCAAAACTCTCAGCCGAACATTTACACTTGCAGTTGGTCTCTGTACAATGAGCATAATCACGAAGTTCAATTCTCTCACCATTCCTAAGCATTAACAAGCAAAAGGGCATGTTCTATTAAAGGTACTTAGAGCAATGTGATTATACATAATCTGCAAATGTAAACAAGATACTGATGAACTTTTGGAAGTACAATTTAAGAAAGTTAAGAGGTTAGTGTGAAAATGATGTATTATACAGCTTAGCAGAATGCATTTATCAGGACCAAGGTAATGATGGATAATGTCTAGTAAACTGGCAAGGATCCTGTTCTAACCATTTTTCTGTTAGCATCATCTGCAACCATTATATGTGTAGCAGTCATTATTCACTGAAGATGATGATTGTGCTTATAGAGCCCAACAAAGGGCGCTGAATCAAGCATCTATTGCCTCCCAAGTTCATCTTTCTTTTTAAACCTTTTTTTTGTATGTTCTTTTTGAACTTTTATTTCCAGAAGCCATCAATCTACGACACCCTTTTCCAGTCCATGAAAAGATTATAAGAGCATTAATAGTTCATAAACTTCAAAATGAGGTCAATGAGTTTACTCTCCTTTCCTGCTAATTAACTAGAAGTTGCAGTGAGAAGTAAGTAAACCAAAAACATAAAATAAAGGTGAGCAACCAAACCTTTCTTCTGGAACTGCAGGTCCCACAAGATCAATATGGATTCGAACATCAGGAAAAACTGCATGCAGTTCACTGAACACTGCAAGCTGATGAAGCTCTTTTTCAGGACCTTCACATTTCAAACAAGAGAAGGGGCCCAAAATTCAGTATCAAAACAACAAGCCCTTGGAAGCTAGCTCCAAAGGAGATGAAGAGTGAGCAGTGGAGTGCATAGCATATTTAATAGGAGCTCCAGAAGTTTTTAGGGTTCTGAAGTTTGAATTAGCTCTAATTATCGTTTAACAAATTATACAGACAGAAAAAGAGGGAGAGAACGGGGGGAGTCTCTTGTCTATAAAGCCCCTTAGCAAGGACAGAAGAAAAGAGAGTACCTAAATAATGTATGCGTAGCTCATTACTAATCTCAGGAATCAGGTTCCCTTGAACTGCCAGCTTAATAGCCCAATACAGCGTCAATGACTGGAAAAAGCAAGAGAAAGATAGTACTACAAAATGTGCCAGTGAGTTACACAATTGATTTCTCCAAAGAAAGGAATTTTCAATAGCTTCACAAACAATTCATACTCCTTAAATAGAATGACCCTATGGAAGAAACTTCCAACACAAAACGGCAATGAAGTATATCTCCCAAGTAATATGGCTACTACAAACTCATAAATTTAATGTTTGTATAGCCAACTTACCCAGTGAAGTAGCAAAGCAACAGGAGAATATAGCGGAATGCACCTCCATTCATAATATTCTTTCCAACCACTAAGTAACTTCGGTAACGGAGTGGATGGCTCTGCATTTATATACTAGTTTAAATTAGAATTCCAGACAAACATTGTATTCATGTATTAATTGTCTCAAGCACTACACACTACCTCTACAAGGGCACAGTGTAATAGATAGGTTCCAGTCTTTCATGAGCCTGCTAATAAAAATTAAGGATGAGATAATAATACGTTGTTTTAGGTTAGAAGCATTTCTTTATCAGTATAACAGCAGAGATCAAAAAGTACATCTTCATCGCAGAAAGACATGGAAAATGCAGAGAACATTCTCAAAACGTATACTAAGACACAAAAAACTTTATCTTTGACAAATATTAAGCTTGATTATAGAAAAATACTGCTAATATATACAAATAGTAGGAATACAAATACAGAATAACTAATGTTCAGACAAGAGAATACATAAGGCACTGCAAAATAAGGCTAGTAATTAGCTAGGCTGATCAAGAACAAAACACTTTATCATGAAAAGAGTAAGCAACCTTGAGCAATCAAATCTACCAGTTGATGCCCCACAGCTACATTCAAACATCCACATTCCTATACGGTGAACTCCCTGTTTTATCAAGAACGAACACCTTGTTTCCCGTTTATCACACACCTACAAAGCACCACCAAGCATATTTTACCTAAGCACTTCCATGGACAAATAAATACAACAATTCAAAAAGTTCTTTTACTCCTTACCTGCATAGTAGCTTCTTCAGAAAATCTAAAAGGGAAATCACTCACAACATGTGCATGCTTCATTTGTTGTTCCAACCTTTGACACTCTTTCTTGTGTACATTCCTATGTGATACCTGAACACAAAATCTATAAAGTTCTCCCACTTTTCTTATACTTCTCCTTCTGTTTCTTTCACTTTTTAGCAACTCTTTAATTCCAATTTTCCACATAATATGTTTAAGATCATACGAGTAGAAGACATTCAGGTACATTCTACATATCTTTAGTTTAAGTTATTTATTTGCTTAAACTCGATATCAAATCAAAACCAGACAAACGAATTGAAACTGAATGAGTATTAATACTAGGGAGCAAACAATTCTTATACTAAACAATTTTGTAAACATCTTTTAAAATTAACCATAAAAAGTAGTAAACGAAGCAGATTCTTCATAAAACCTGGTGAGAGATGGAGCAATAAGCCACAGCTTGGCAGCGACGGCAACGTCTCATCGCCGAACCGGAACATGGGGTTCGGCTTCCCCTGCCGGCGCACTCCATGGTTTCCGATCAATATGAACTGATGGGTTGATCGGAAGTTGGAAACGAAGCCCACGTATCTAAATCGACGAAAAATTATAGGCCCAATGAGTGTGTATAGGCCCATTGTCCTCAATTAGCCCAAAGAGAAGATAGAGAGTAAGGGCTTGAGAGCCCATGAATGACTAGATGTTTTGGATTGTTGATTAATATATAGGAAAAATTACGTAAATACACCACTTAAGATATCATAATCTCTAAAATTCTCTATCATTTAAAAAAAATTACAAAAATTCCTTCTCGGAAACATCTCTATCCCCTTTCGAATACATTCTTATTCCCTCTCGGATACATCCCTCCTATTAAGTAATATATCATTTGCAATGTATTGGACAACCAAGGAATGTATCCGAGAACATTGAAAGTTCCAGAAATTTTGTAATTGGGGAAACTTTCGAAATAGGGTGTAATTAGCCCCCGAATGTATGAAACTTCGATCTGTAAGTTTTCCTAATATGTAGTCATTATTTGAATTGTAATTGAAAAAATGATTACTTTCTAAGATTAAAATACTATCTATGCAAGTTTAGTGACGTAACATATGGGGTGGAAGTGAAAATGGAGATTGATGTACAAGTATCTAAGAAATGAAGTTTTAAGTATCTTGAGTAAATAATGATTGGGAGATTGATGATGGCGTTGCACATTATTTGCAGCGGGGTGGGTGAAATAGAGGCTCGTCCATGGAGTTCTAAGCAATAACAACATGTGGTTAAGGTTTAAAGGTATGCTCTATAGAATGTTGTTAGACCAATATTGTTTTAGGAGGAGAAGGGGGACTAGTCAAAAACCACATTTAGATGAAGGTATCAGAGATGGCGATGCTTAGTAATTAAATGTATATGTGTGCATATTATGAGATATATGATTAGGAATAAAATTATATGGAGAAAACTAAAGTTGGAATGGCATCCGAGTTGGACAAGATTAGGGGAGCGAGGTTCAGATGGTTCAAGCATGTGAAGAAGAGGTGTAGACACGCCCATAAGAAAGTGTAAGAGGCTGGTTGTAACATGAGTTAGGAGATAGAGGTAGGTCGGAAAAGAACGAGAGAGGTGATTGGATATGAAATGGCACAACTTCACCTTAATGAGGACATGACCCTTGATAGGAAGGTTTGGACGTCGAGAATTAGCGTAGAAGGCTAGCATGGAGTTTGAACTTGGAACCTCAAGGTAAAATTTGAATCCCCTAAACCTTTGAACCAACCGCTAGTCTAATCTTGTGTTTACGGGACTCAAAAAAAAAACTCACCTTACATATATAGTATAACTTTTTTATCGAGATGATTCAAGTGAACACTCAGATAACCCCCTAGATACATCCCTAGCGAGAGATAGGGAATATTTAGTAGTAATGTAGTCTCTTATTCTTTAATGTGTATTATTACATGTTGGTTCATTTGCCTTGTATCTTGCTAATAAGTTGTTATGTTATTTTTGAAATCCAACTTTTATTACATTTTTTTGAGTCAAGCGTCTATCAAAAATAACTTATTTACTTCACAGAGATATGAGATAAGATTGCATACATTCTATCATCTTCAGACCTACTTATGAAATTACATTAAGTATATTATTATTGTTGTTGTATTTGTAGTTGAAACACAACAACTCCAGTATCGATTTAGAACGTTGGAGTTTGAATCCTTGATAAGTAGAGTCCAAGCACATTATACTTTTCTTTTTGTCTCAATTTATTTGACACTTTTTTTCTTTTAGTCATATTAAAAAAGAACGACTCTTCTCTTTTTAGTAGTAACATTTTAACTTAAAATTTCTCATTTTACTCTTAATGAGATACTATTTTATATCCACATAAATTTATATCACTTATTTTTTACCATATATTCCAAAAGTAGTTTAATTTTTGTAAATCATATATTCAATCAAACACTTTTTTATAAATGGAGATGAAAAAGTATTGTGGTGAAAGATGATTATTTTGCTCGTGATACTTCTTTTGAAAGTGGGACAATATAATGGATTTCAACCTCTACCATCATGTCTTGGAATCCAAATTTATTTAGTTGAAACTTTGCGACATTTTCATATATTTAGTATTCTTTGTTTCAGTTCGTTTGTCTTAATTTTTTTTAAAAAAAAAAATTAGTTGAAACTCTTGGACCATTATATAGTGCAAATATTCCAAATTAATTTATAAGTTAAAATTTGCAAAATTTCAATCAAAAACACCCAAATTAATATCTTAAAGAGTTGTTGCATAGTGGGGGGTGCGGACCACCGTTATGTTTGTCACGACAAGTTATGAAATGAAGGCAACGGTGGCATTATATTTGGCCCAATTGGACCATAAAATAAAATCTAATGAATGCAAAATAAATTTGATTTTGTTGTCGATAATATTGTTGGTTCATACTGCCCCCGTCCAAAAATATTTATCGTATTATACATAAAATTTAGATCATTAATTCTCCTTTTCACATCTAATTTTAGTATATTTTATTTGAATCAAAGATTTATTAAAATAACCTTTGTATTTTCACAAGATAAGGTTTGCGTACACTTTATCTTGTGAAAAAATCTTTCTACCTCCACAAGGTAGTAGTATAATATATGTATACTCTACTCTCCTCAAACCCCTCTTTATAGGATTTTACTGGATATGTTGTTGTTATTGTTGTTGATGTGTATCCTCACAAGGTAGATATAATATTATGTATATCTCATTTCTTTCCAGATCTCATTTATAAGATTACACTACATATGTCATTGTTGCTTTTCAAAATTCAAATATTTAAATATATATATATATATGTCTATGTTGGGTGTTTACCCCTCCCCGAGAACTCACATTTTCTGTTTTTTTTAGTGACTCAAACTCACAATCTTGGAATTAGAGGTGGAGGGATGTTTACTACGTATTTGTGCAATCTTCTCTTATTACAAAAATTATTATAAGTTGTGATGTTTTTGCGAGAAGGATTGAAATTACGATACAGTTATTTTTGTCCAAATGTGAGTCGCAGACGATTAACTTTGATTTTTTTCTTATTTTAAAATTAAATATAATCTTAATATATTAATAGAGCTTTTATATAATTTAACTGTCGAAAAGTGAAATGTAACGAGTATTTAAAATGAGGCGAGTAAAAATGTAAAAACTCTTGATATACGATATTTTGAATATCTCATAGATACCACAAAGTCCAACCTTAAAAAAAGGGGGAGAAAAATAAGAAAAGGGGAAATATGTGGTGAGTGGGACCCAAAAAGATTTGGTTGGGAGTTCCATATCTTCACTTTTTCTCTCTCCTTTGTCCTATTTTCTACCAGCACTATCAAAACTTCCTGCGCCAACCCCAAACATGTCTCTATTCTGTTTTTACCCCATACCATTTTGTCACTTTTTTCGGTTTTTCAATTTGATGTTCAATACTTATATTAAAACTTAATTGATTTAATGCATAATATATATTCATAATTTTTAATTTAGCGTCAGTTGACATATTATGATCTTTAATTTTGAGTGTGCATAAGTAGGACACATTTATCCTACATGGCAATTTTGTGTTCTACGTGACGTTCACGTGTATTATGTCATGTAGGACACGTGTGTTTACTTGTTCAATTTTATACAAATTTAAATGTCAACTTGTGCAGACTCAAAGTTAGAAGACATAGTTGTCCGTTGAAACTAAGTTAACGGTCATGTATATATAGTATGTCTTAATTTAAATTCATGTTGGTTAGAACATCATTTGAAGAGTAGCTCTTCATCAAGATTTTTTTAAAAATTCAGAATTTGAACTCAAAATGTCTAATTAAAAAAGAAGCAGTCTTATCCAATATAAAATATCTTTTTGATGTTCCATTATGTCATTTCTAACAAATAAGAGTACTAAACAATTTTCATTTATTTCAAGCATGAACGAATTAACTTCCACCATTACGAAAGTCATGCAAATTGAAATTGATAATTCAAATTAAAAAAAAGTTATTGATTTAATGATTTTAATTATTATTGTTTATATAAAGTTATTAGTTTTTAACGATTTGAGGTATTTTCTTAATGAATTTATCGATAGTAAATTACATTAAATACTCAAGTTTTTACTATTTAAAACTCTCGATTATTTTACAAGGCGATAATATTTGCTTCTGAATAAGATGCAATATATCAACTCTTTTCATTTGATTTGTCAACTTATTTCTAAGTGATTTTTAATTTAAAAAAGTTGTGTGTGAATTTTTTACGATTAAATCAATAATGATGAAATCGATAAATTGATGACACTTTAACATATTTACAAAAGTGATAATCAATAAATTGAACTGTTATTTTTTTTAAAAAAATCAAACAAATTGTGATTATCGACCTAGTAATCTTAATTTGATTGAAGAAAAATTAATGCTTAGGTAGTCTCCGTCAAGTTTCGGCAGTTGTTAATTTTGATTGAAGAAAAATTATAAACAACCTTTTTGCTTTTGGATACTAGTGTGTCCATTTACGTGTTGACTAACATGATTTAGTTTATATTTTATAAATCTGGTGTTTTTTTTATAGTACTAGTATACGTGTCCACGCGTTGCGCGGATGATTTAAAATGTAATAATTTTATAATTAATAAAATATATTATGCACTCAATAATATATTTAATTTGCTATTATTATTATTATTATTATTATTATTATATAATAATAATACAAATCATTAACTTATTTATTTGAGCACATTGAATTAATATTATTAGTACACAATTTATTTTATCGTATTAAAATATTATATCTATAACTATATCAACTACGCTAATAATTAATAAAATATATTATGCACTTAATAATATATTTAATTTGCTATTCTTATTATTATAATAATAATATAATAATAATAATACAAATCATTAACTTATTTATTTGAGAACATTGAAT